>OMKQ01054286.1:0-10163 GCA_900302335.1 Phycis phycis
TATATACAGTGGAAACCGCTTATAGTGATCACGTTGGTCCAGAGCCAATTTGATCACTATAAGCGGTTGATCGCTATAACCGAATTGTTATTAATTCACTTCATTTTTTATGCAGAATATCATCTAAATGCCATTTGTATCGTTTTTCAATGAAGAAAATTGCAGGAAACGGACAGCTTTAGCATTTAATGAATTTTATTATGGTTTCAAATGCTCCAGTGCGCAGACATAACGCAAAAACAGTATGTGCGCGGAACGGCAGAGCCGACGCAGAGCCGACGCACAGAAGTCAACAACTGAACAACAACAAGTCTTAAAATAAAGAAACAAACTGTTTCATAGAACAACAACATAACATAAGAAAATTTAAGCTACCTCACACATTTATCGATGGTTCCCTGGACCAGTGTGTTGTCTAACACCAAGTTCACTTCTTTTTCAAAGCGATGTAAGAGGTCAAAGTTTTTAAAACCAATATGCAGGAGACCAGTCTTTAAAGTGCAAACTGCATTCCTCATCTCAGCTCTGGATGGGACAACGGTCTCCTCTTCTTCATCCTCCTTCTCCTCCTCCTCGCTGCGCGCAGCACTGGTGCCCGCTCCAAAGCGCTCTTATACTTCCGAGATGATGTTTTCATTCATAAAATGACCAAAAATGAACACTATAAGCGGATTTCTTGATTACTATAAACGAATTATTTAAACAGCATTTGTATAGAAATGATTCCGTCCCAAGCCTTTTGATCACTATAAGCGGTTGATCTCTATATCCGTGATCACTATAAGCGGTTTCCACTGTATTGGCTTGTGGCGACCGGAGCTGATGCTGAATAGCTCTGGTGAATGATTAATCCTAATAATTTCGTTAAATACACTGATTATATAATGGATTATAGATTACAGCAATAACTAGTGATGTGTAGCCAGTGATATATTTTATATACTGTATATTTGACAATGATTATAATGCCTTTGTAAATGCCTTTATGACATTGAAGAATATGGGCTTGCGCAGATGCCTGCAATACAGTCAAATGGGCCAGGGATAGATTAAAATACGAAAATATAAATAGGGAGTTTAGTGCAACCACATTGTTAGCTGTTAGATTGATTAGGTTAATTAGGATCGCTGTCTTCAGATCCAATTAAAGTATCAACGCTTCATGAAGGCCCTCCAATACAGTAGGAGGCAGCATTGCATCGACATGGATTACGACGCAAGCATACACATATTTGAAGTAGAAGAAGTGACTGCGCTGTTATTTCGGCTCTATGTATACAGTATTGTGTGCCGTATGTAGGTTTCTTATTGTTATAGTGTAAGAATAAAAGCAAACAAATGTACCGCTACATAACGAGGTAGGATTACCAGTTTCGTGTTTTATGCATTTACGTGTATTCAATGATAGAAATAGCCTCTAATCACGCCGCTCGACCTTTGGCATAGTTAAATATTAGGATCTTTCAATTACCACTTTATAAAGGCTATCTATCTTGCAATATTATTTAGAAGTTATCCTAAGGCGGGGCTATGTTGTATTATGTTGACTTGAGAAACTATCCAAAACATTGTCGTGAACAGGGTCGCAAAAGGTATAATGAGTATCTATGTGTCAATCTGCACACCTGTAGGAATGTTTGTGGCGGAGGAAACGCGTCGTTCTCTCATTCTCTGTTACTGAAGGCAGGAAATAATACAGACAGGTGACTGATTCATTATGTGGAAATTATGATACACATCTGGCTTACACATTATGCGTTGCAATACCATAAGTAAATGCAGTATACAGGAGTTTAAAGGTGATTTATAAAAATTATCTAGTAATAACTACAGCTATACTGTGCTACAGGAGTCCAGAGCATTGCAGCTTCTTCTCCTGTCATTCTACTTCTACTGTCCAGCTCCTGTCACTCAGGCTAGTACAAAGCAATTCTTCTCTCTTCACTTTGGGTGGGGGGTGTCATATGGGGATGTCACATGCCATCCATGCTTATGTTACATTTTACATGTATCAAATACATTTAATTCCATTTTGTCATTACATCGAACAAACACAGAGAACACAATGTGCAAAGTCCTGCCCGGCCCATGAGCTCTGGGACAAGACGGAGACGAGCTCTGCCCAGTGCCTTTCCTGCGCTCGACCTACCCCTCCAGCCTTTATTCCGGCATGTTTGCGAAGCAAACCTCAAAAACAGTGCTGCCTGCCAAAACAAGTGAGTGACAACAACATAGTCATGATTGCATATGCGCCATTGAATGTGTACTCAAGTTTACTTTAACTATGATCTAAACATGAGTTTAGATCAGAGACAAGACCGTCCCTGAAGAGCCTCGCTCTCCTTTAACACTTGATCACAGGTATGAGGAGTTGATGAAGAAGGTGAGAAAAGGAGGTGGGGAGAATGCCATTGCCAGACACACCCAGAGGAACAAGAAGTTGCTGGTGAAGGATCGCCTTGGCCTGCTGTTGGATGATGAGGACTTCCTGGAACTTTCGCCGTTTGCTGGTTTGGGTCTGCCCTATGGAGATATCCCTTCAGCCGGATGCCTAACGGGTTAGAAAAGCCTTTGTTGCTTTTACTATAGCATACAACCATAACCCTAGCATTGTGTTACTATAGCCTACAGCCACAACCCTATCATTATATTGCTATAGCCTATAGCCACAACCCTATCATTCTATAGCCAGACCAGTATGGTGCAGCAGATAGCAGTCTCATGGGCTCTCCAGAGGCAAGGGTTTGATTCTAGTTTATCTCCAGGTAGTGTCGTTTTCAGTTTTTGATGGCAGGCATCACTGAATGAGTTTAAAGCAACCTATATACGGTGTGGGCGCTGCTTCACCCCTGACGCCTGTGTGTCCTGGGTATCTCGCATCATGTGATTGTACTCTGCATTCATCCAGGCATAGGCCGGATCAATGGCCTGTGGTGCGTGTTCATTGCCAACGATGCCACCGTGAAGGGCGGCACTGCTTATCCAATCACAGTGAAGAAGCAGCTGCGGGCACAGGAAGTGGCCATCCAGAACCGCCTCCCATGTGTCTACCTGGTCGATTCCGGAGGCGCGTTTTTACCACTACAGGTGAACGCATGTGCACAGTGTTTGGTTCAGTGTACAAGCCATACAAGCCATTGTTCCTCCTCCGAATTGGGTTTAGTTTTTGTTGGGACTCCTATTAATTCTAAATTAAGGCTCACTTCAACACTCACTTGTTTACCTTACCCTCATGCTTTTGTATGTTGTACGTCTTGGCACTTTATAATTGCTCTCTGTAACTTGGCACTTAGCCAGAGATGTTGTATACTAGCAACGGTTAGCCTAGCAATTGAAATGCTTGAAACTTGTTCTGGTGACTTTCTTACTCTATTAACTGCTATGAAAGGTTTCACCTTCTTCTGACAAATGTACTTATTGTAAGTTGCTTTGGATAAAAGCGTCTGCTAAATGCCCTAAATGTAAATGTAAATGTAAATACATTTTGATTGGTAACGCCTCTAGGTCAGCCGCTGGTTGCTCAAAAGTTTTAAAAAGGTCTTAAGAAGTCTTAAAAAGTCTCTCTACTGCTTCGACTACAGGGGGCACTGTAATTAGCCAAAATACCATACAGCCTTGTGGATAGCCATTAGTGCCCAGTTAGCAGTTTTAATTATTGCTTAGTTGGTGACACTATTAGCTGATTGAAATCATTTTAACCTTCTCTGGCCTAGTCGATATGTCACAGGGACTGGTTGAGTAGTAAAATGTCAAACATGCTGTCACCATGCCCGTGTGTGTACTTGTCTACGCGTGCAGTCAGAAATCTTCCCAGACAAGAACCAAGGCGGAAGGACGTTCTACAACGAGGCCATTATGTCTGCAATGAAAATCCCACAGGTAAAATGAAACGGTGCACAACAAATACATCAATACCTCACAGACAATGTGTGGAGCTGACAAACATTCATCTGGGTGTCAACATAAAACGCTGCTTTCATTAAATAAATCACCACTCACCACACATTTATTTATATCTATATATAACAAGGAATGAGGGATGCTGGTATGTGTGCTTGCTGCAGGTGGCGGTGGTGTGTGGTTCGTGCACAGCGGGCGGAGCTTATGTCCCCACCATGGCGGAGGAGGCGGTGATGGTGGACCGCATAGGGACCATATTCCTCGGAGGGCCGCCCCTGGTCAAAGCTGCCACCGGAGAGGAAGTGACGCCGGAGGACCTGGGCGGAGCCAAGCTTCACTCTGGGTGGCCGCACGCACGCAACTCAGCCACATGCATAAGAACCCCATGCGTTTCCACGACAACAGTTGAGGGGTCACTGATGCTCTGTGTTCTTGAGAAAGTAGTCGGTGCCGAACCCCCAAACTGCTTCTGAGAAATACATTTGGCACACTTTCATTGCTGTTTTTATTTCATTTTTGGCTACTAAGTGATATGGATTGGAGCCAGAAACTAGAAATCCGAAAGTACCATTGCAATAAGCTGAGCTAACAGGGCTAACAGGTTACATTTTTCATATTTCGTGATTTGAATAAATCATGAAATATTTGAACAACAAGTGCAGTGCCAGTGCAAAACGTTTCGCTTGGCCTCTGGTATTGCTCCTTGCCGCTTTTTCCGAGAGCCTCTCATCCCATCAACTTCACACTTGACACTACACTTCCTTGGGTCCTCAGTAATACAACCACCAAGTGGGAAGTGGATCGGATGGCTGTTGAGAAAAATCAACATATATTCATACATCCATTTACACGCACACACACAGACTCCTTCCATTTTAGTTAGATGTGCAAATGTCTGCAGATATCACATGAGTACTTTTTGCTTTTATGAAAGTGGCTTAAAGTAAATACAGTTAGGTCGTCATCGATGCATCCCAGAGCCTATGAGCGTTCAACTGTGTGTCGAACACCTCGCGCTGCCCTCGTCCGAACATGTCCGTGTGTCTGTTTCAGAGTCAGCGGCTGTGTGGACCATTTTGCCAAGCACGAGAAGGAAGCCTTTGAGTGCACACGAAACATCATATCCACCCTGAACTATGAGCTGCCCCAAGAGGAAGACGAGCAGCGCCAGACAGACGAAGAGGAGCCTCTGCACGGCTGTGAAGAGTTGCTTCAACTGGCCCCGCTGAATTACAGCCACAGTCTGGATGTCCGCATGGTATCCGATACCACACAGAGACCCCCTTGTATTTCCACCGGAGATGGTTGTCTTGCGTCTACTACGTGCACACAATTTATCATCCAAGCACGTAGGGCTATTTAAAAGCCCATCGCCATGACGTATGCGCCCAGGACCGAACTCTCCATGCAAGCCACGCTGACGATGTCGTTTGCCCTTCTAGGTCGTTAGTCGGCTGACAGACGGGAGCAGATTCCAGGAGTTCAAAGCTCGCTACGGCACCACCCTCGTCACTGGTTTCGCCAAGATACACGGGTAATAGTTGGGCCACATGTAAAGACGCGTTGACCAGATAAACGTATCGGCAAGGTCTGATCAGGTTTTTCCCCGACCATGCAAAAACTTGATCAAGCGTTTTGTGTGTGTGTGTGTGTGTGTGTGTGTGTTGATAGCCACCAAGTGGGTATAGTGGCCAACAATGGAGAGTTCTCCAATGAAGCGTCGCTCAAAGGCAGCCATTTTGTCCAGTTGTGTGACCAGAGAGACATCCCCCTCCTCTTCCTCCAGAACACGGTTCCCCGACCGAAGCAAACGCTGGACGTGTCGCAGGTATTGCCTGGCAGGTCAACTTCCAAACGTGAACATAATGATTATTTGACAATGTCTGTAAGTTTGTACTGGTGTTTGGTGGTTTTTTCCATAATCGTATGTGTGTTACACATGAGCGAGTCATAATTGAGTTAACCTCAAAATCATAGCGTGTGTGTGTGTGTGTGTTTGTTTTAGGCAGAGGTCAACACCAACTGTCTGAAGGCTCAGAGTTCGATGATGTCAGCAGTGGCATGTGCTTCCGTCCCAAAGATCACAGTTGTGATTGGTGGTTGCCATGGTGTCGACAGCTATGCCATGGTCAGTTTCTAACCGACTTCGGCACCACACATGTCCCTCTCATCACTTTCATTGTGGCTTTTAGTCCATAGTTTTATGATTTAGTGTAATTGTGTACATTTACGAAAAGGTTTTGTATTCTCAGTACTGTAGGTTTAATTACCAAAGGGGAACTCGTTATTTAAACAAAAAGGTTGAGGAAAATATTTAAGATAGATAAATATGCTAATTGGTTGTGAGGAGGTCAGTTGAACTAGGCACCCTATTTTATTTAATATCTATTCATCACACATATTTACCCACCTGCAGTTTAGCTGCATATTATCCGTGGATGCTCTCCACCTAAGAGTGCTCATAGTCATCCAATTCTTGCGTCCTGTCATTCATGACCAGTGCGGGCGATCCTTCGACCCCAACTTCTTGTTCCTGTGGCCCAACGCCAGAGTCTCTGTGATCGCCCCGGGCCACGGAGGCTCTCTGCTGCCCCCTGGTGGTGAGGATCAGGAGGCGGAGGAGCAGAAGGTGAACAGGAAGCTAGAAGAGGAGAGCTGCGCGTTCTTCTCCTCTGGCCGGCTCTGGGATGATGGAGTCATTCTCCCTCAGGACACCAGGAAGGTACATTTGGTCCTGCTCCTGGTCTTGTTTCACCCTACGACTGTCAGCTATGTAGTTTTTCCTAGCAATGTTATTTTTCCTAGGATGGTGAAGGCTTTGCATGAATAATGAATGACAACGTGACAACACACAACTCCTAGCTTACCTGATGCCTAAACTAAACCATATATAACCCAATACCTGAACATCTCTAACCTGATACGTAAACTTCACCATCTCAAAACTAATACCCAAACCTGACCATCAGACTGGTGCTGTGGTGTTCCCCAGTTAATTGAGATTTTGCTAACAGCGTCGGCGTCAACATTGGATTTAACTTTTCTGTTAGCTAGGTGACGTGTGTTGTCACGTTTTCATACATTTTGAATGCGATGCCTTCATCGTAGAAAAAATGATTTGCCAACAGTCACTACACTATCACCGTGTCTGAAAGGGGCTTGAAGAGGACGCCATTGAGCCGGCCACGTCAGCTCAATGCCGGGGTCCATTCTTGTCCTCTGTCATTCTGTGGCTAGATTGTGGTCAACCAATGGTACTTGAAAAGTTTGCTCTCTTGCTGCTGGCTTGAGGCTGTGTAGACTTGTTTGTTACATTCAGGGTTTTTAAGTGTTCTGCCTTTGTGTGGAACAAGCAAAATGGGTTCCCCACTTCCAGGAAATTCAGGATTCAAATTAGCGGCGGTATCTTTCAGTTCTTTTAACAGGAAATGACTGTGAGGCATTTCCACTTTCCCACACCGTTCTTTGTGTCTAGGATATAATTGGTTGCCCCCGGTGCAGCCATTTCACAACAGAAAGAGACATGATGTTGTATTTTATACTGTGTTATGTTCTTGCACAGCATTACCTAACAACTTGGGATGTCAGTTCTGTTGAGAGAACGCTTTTAACAATCACCTCTCATGGTGTTTTCTCTACCTCGTGTTTAGGTACTCCGAGACTGTCTGGACATCATCAGACAACAGCAATACCAGCTCTCCACAGAGAAGCAACAGGCACCTCTGCTGAGGATCTAGCACATCCCTCTAGCCGCCGGTGCTGCACTTGGAATTCTGCATTCACAGAAACCACAACAACAGCCCATCCCAGTGTATATTGAGCACATGAGGAGATGCACTGTACTGAGTATATACCGCAGCTGGCCCGTCACTACCTCTCACATGGCTGCTTCCACCTCCAAGAAATGCCTTGTCCAACGGACAGTAGATTTTTTTTTCCGCATGAAAAATGTTTTTGGATTAAAAATTACAAAATGACAGATGAGTTGAAAACAATTTGTTGTAGTAGATCAAAATGTTGTGAATTTTGTGTTTCTTTAAAGACGATTCTTAGGGTTCATTTGCCTTGAAATTATTTAATAACACA
Source organism: Phycis phycis (assembly GCA_900302335.1). NCBI lineage: Eukaryota > Metazoa > Chordata > Actinopteri > Gadiformes > Phycidae > Phycis > Phycis phycis. The sequence goes on from OMKQ01054286.1 coordinate 7,987, forward strand.
TACTGTGAATGAGCAATGAAATGTAAATGTAAATGTAGTTTTTATTTGTATAAAACTGAAATGTAAATATATTTCAGACCAATATTAAACAATGTGTGATACAATGTATGTGTAATAGAACATTATTCAACAAATATACAGGTGCCATTTTGCGACCAATCACTAAGTTCAGCTATGCAACACTTAACCATTGAAGCCATCTCATTCATTTAGTCAATTCAAAGTTTGCTGTCTCTTACTTCAATTTATATATAAAAAAAAACAATAGCATACAGGCTAGGCCAGTCATGATATGATTATAGCATCAGCATATACTCATCCCGAGTTTAACAAAATAGTCAAGGCTAACCTTAAATGTGCTTCAGGTGAGATTTAAGAGCTAGAATTGGAGTGTGATTTGTTATAAATACCAAATCCATAAGTTATTAGTGGGTAAAATGCTCTGTAAAATATCTGTTCAGGTTGGCATTGCGCCTGCCTCTGTATGAGACAATTAAGGGCATCTTAATTGTCATATTTTTCCTGATTTTCCTGATCTTGCTCTCTTTACAACTCAAATCTTACCTACAGCACCCTTAAGGTAATATCCTTAATTGATTATATTTGGCCTGAACTGGTGCCACTAAAGGCATATGAATGAAAATATTTGGTGAATGAAAATGCACCACCTTGCTGATGCATTGCCAACACTAGCATTTTACTAGCACTTGGCACGAGCAACCAAATGGCCTAACACCCATTTTAAAAAGGTGTCAGTATCACTGCAGTGACACTTTCCTCACCTCTGTCAAGGGTAGGGGTGCGGTCGCCGGGAGTGCATTAGTTCAGGGGGACCGGGGCTTGTATGTGCCATGTAAAGTGACAGGGATGATGGTGTTGACAGAAGCCCTGGCCAGCTCTGTCATCTGCCTGGCATCCAGCACCAATAAGAAACTTGGTCTCTCCGCACCTGGCTTCACCACAATGCTCAGCAACACACCTGGAAACATGAACAGCATGGGGATTAGAGTGTGTGTGTGTGCGAGAGAGAGAAGTTAGACAGGTGTGTGTGTGTGTGTGTGTGTGTGTGTGTGCTGACCGTCGTCTTCATCTGTGGCCCCGGGAGTTGGTATGAACAGAGGTTCTGAAGGGTAGCAGGCCTCCTCCAGCCACAGCAGTGTCTCCTTCGTCCGAACGTTGAGCTTGACAATCTACAACCATCAACAGGGTGAGCACCAGTGCTCTAGGTGAGACACAGGGCTGGCAGGTTGTTGGTTAAATGGTACAGCCACAAGGGGTTTCAAATCAGGGGATTTTGGGGGAAGATAAAACAAATGGTGCGCATTGGAATGCAGTATTTTAACCAAAAAAATGTGTACAATGTGTTATATGTATATACAGTAATTATGCGCGTGTGTGTGTGTGTGTGTTTCGACCTGACCTACCCTGTCTGGAATGAAGTGGTTCAGTCCTAGGCCGTACACGTAGCGGTAGTTCTTCCCCCGACACCTCGCGTAATTGATCTGAGGAAACTCAAACGCTGAGGAAGACAGGGAGGGACGGACAGCAAGGAGAGAAGGAGAGCAATGAACAGGATTGCAGTCATGGACCGACTCCATAAGCTGGTGAAATAGGATACTGACAATACAGGTCCTTCTCAAAAAATTAGCATATTGTGATAAAGTTCATTATTTTCTGTAATGTACTGATAAACATTAGACTTTCATATATTTTAGATTCATTACACACAACTGAAGTAGTTCAAGCCTTTCATTGTTTTAATATTGATGATTTTGGCAAAAAAAAGTCAAGAAAAACCAAAAATCCCTATCTCAAAAAATTAGCATATTTCATCCGACCAATAAAAGAAAAGTGTTTTTAATACAAAAAAAGTCAACCTTCAAATAATTATGTTCAGTTATGCACTCAATACTTGGTCGGGAATCCTTTTGCAGAAATGACTGCTTCAATGCGGCGTGGCATGGAGGCAATCAGCCTGTGGCACTGCTGAGGTCTTATGGAGGCCCAGGATGCTTCAATAGCGGCCTTAAGCTCATCCAGAGTGTTGGGTCTTGCGTCTCTCAACTTTCTCTTCACAATATCCCACAGATTCTTATGGGGTTCAGGTCAGGAGAGTTGGCAGGCCAATTGAGCACAGTAATACCATGGTCAGTAAACCATTTACCAGTGGTTTTGGC
>OMKQ01054287.1:8217-23724 GCA_900302335.1 Phycis phycis
CATATAATTACATTTTGGTTTTCATTTTGAAGTCGCCTTTGTATAAAATTTTCACCTATTTTCCTTTTCCTGTCTAAAGTGAGTTGTAGCTGCTACTCTGCACTTTGGCTGGTTCATGACAAGAGCCTTGCCACATGCCACATGCAATATGGACATAGCAAGAACGACTTGGTTAGAGGAAGCGACCCCTTTCTGTCTTTTTAAGAAATAATTTAATTGCAAACTTACCCGATCCCTAGCAGTTGTACATTAGGTAAACTACACGAAGGCTAGTGTAATTTACCCAGACCATTGTTGAAGGATTATTCTGGATTACTCACTATCTCTGTTCCTTGGATTGAATGTATTCACCTCATCCTCTTGCAGGTTGGTTGGAGCACTGCACGGGACTATTACACATTCCTGTGGTCACCTCTCCTTGAGAACTATGAGGAAGGCACCACGGTCAACAGAGTTGTGGTCTTTCAGGGTAAGACCACAGCATAACTAAATCTTCCTTTGCCACCTTTTTGTTACCACACTCGCCAAGTGAGTCATAGGTCTACACAAATAATATGGACCCAGTTAAATGTGTCAGACTATTTAGTTTTGGAATAGCAATGCCAGTTAGTTTCTTTTTAAACGATACATGCACATTTTATTATAGATGTATTACACACAAGTAGGGGAAAAGATGCAAGATAAGCTTTTGTATGGAGCATAAAAAGTGGAATGGATACTTGGTTATTGTTATTCTTGCAGGCTTTGGGGAGCTGTAAAGACTATGGGTCTTGACAGCATAGTCTAGGGAGATGTTTTGGCTCTGTGACAGTTGATAGCTGTTTAACTAGACCTTCCTGCCCAGGATACTATGTCCCCAACGACGACGGGGAGTTCTACCAGTTCTGCTATGTGACCCACAAAGGGGAGATCCGGGGAGCCAGCACCCCCTTCCTGTTCCGCGCAAACAGCCCCACTGAGGACGAGCTGCTGACTGTGGAAGATGAATGCAACTCGGACATCCTGGTGGTCACCACCAAGGCGGGCTTCCTGGAGGTACCCAGGTCACGCTACAACCCGCAGCCCTGGTGTCAAACAGAAATGATTATACCCTGGCACACACTTTGGCTAATTGTTTATATCAGTATATCATTTCAACAGGGGTCCAAAGCTATTTGTAAAAACACATTTGGTTAGTGTTTTCAACATGTGGCCCGTAGCTACAGGGTAGCCTGGTATGACAGCAATGGGATTTGGGGAATAGTTTAGCAACAGTCCTGTCTGTATTCCCACGCAGCGCAAGATGGAAGAAGCCCAGCGAGAGAAGGAAGAGCTCTCAAGAAACATGGATGTGCTGCAGCAGGAAAAGGAGCAGCTGGAGGAGGAGAAGGAACTCCTACAGAAGCAGTGTGAGCAGGAGAAGGAAACCCACTCCAAGCTGATAAGAGAACACCAAGTAAGCTCAACTGACAAGTCCATATTAAATGCACAGAGAATAGTAAGACCAATTAAAATAGCAGGGTGGATTCAGACAGTTTTTTCATTTCTTTCATTTTATGTTGCATATATTTTATTAAAGGTCTCAAACACTTTTTAAACAATGAGTTGAAAGTTTAATTTGGTTTGAAGATTTAATTAATATAGAAAGCTTCTGTCTGGAATTGTTTGATTTCTTTTTATGCTTCAATGTAAGGAACAGTTCTATGAGCAATAGGATCAGTTTTAGTTGAAGCAGTTGAAAGGTAGATGTCTCAGGTTAGGCCATGTAGTCTCTCAGCGCCTCCTAGTGTAAGGTGGAGTAACAGCGTCTTAATACTAGACTACTGAGACTTTCAAAGTGCATTGAGAAGAAGAGTAAATCAAATACTGACAGCTGTGAATGTGTGTTATGAACGTAGTTATGAAGTTGTTGTGTTTTTATTGCATAACATCAAATGTAATGGCGAACGCAGTACTTGGGATAATCTATGTAGTTAATGTTCCATAAATCTTACGGTTATAAAAATAACTTTGAGATGAAATCATGATTACAGATTTTGTGGCTGTTCATTTCATGACTTTGACTTTTATATGCTTTTTTAATGTGTTATGAAATAAAATGATTCCAATATTCTACACATTACCACCCTAGCATATGGATATCGTCCAAAGTTATAACATTTACAGCAGCTAGCCTCTCATTTTTTGTTTTTATGAACAAAGCATAAGATAATGTAAACAAACAAGGAGGGCGATAGACACAGAGACTTGTGAGCAGAGAAATAAGAAGTGTGTGTTTGTGATCTCAAGGAGCTACAGAATTCCTCCCAGGCCCTGCAGGAGGAGCGGGAGGAGGTGAAGAACAGGCTGGAGGAGGCCACAGCCAGGGTCCTGCAGCTAGAGGAGGACCTGATGGGGGTCACTCAGAAGGGTCTACAGAAGGAAACCGAGCTCGATGGGTATGTTCTGTTGCTCCCGGGTGTCAAACTGTGTTGGCTTACTTCGTATATTGTTGGTGTTGGATTGGTGTTTATTGGATAGGAGTAATTGCTTGTGATGAGGGATGGACATTGTGTTAACATGGTATTCTTTTGTCCTAGCCTGAAAGATAAAGTGAAGAAACTGACAGTGGAGAAAGAGGCGCTGGAGTCTCATCTGAAGAATGAGAAGGATGAAAAGGAACTCTACAAGGTGCTGTGACCCATCGTCAAGTAGAGAACACTAGAGTTTAGCCTCTGTGTGTTTGTGTAGTCAGGTTTCCACTTGACACCACATTAATGATGGTAAACAAAGATCTGAACCTTGGAATGATGATGGAACTCATTGATGCGCTTTTATGCCAATTATTGTTGCCATTAATTTTCCTGTTGGCTTTCAATTTCATTCTCTTTATTTATTTTCCTTTGCTTCGCTACCCTCAGTATTGTACATTCCTTTGCTTGTTTATTTAGTCTAAACGGGGCATACATTTATCTGCCTTCTTCTGGTTCATCTGGTGTTTTCTCTTTGTTGTGGTGGGTCCGGGAACTGGGAGTGGTACACACTGTCGCCACAGAGAAGCAGCAGATACTCTACATACCTAATTTAACTTGCAGTGTATTTGGGCTATAGTGAGGAGGGTAACTTTATGAGCCTACCTCAATCTCTGTTTTGTAATTAAGGTCATGCAGCGTTTATGTTAATGGCCTTGTGCTGTTTGGTACATACTTGCTATGGGCGCTGTGTGAACTAAGGACAACAAGCAGCCCTAGGTTTAAAACTTGGCCTGTGTGTGTGTGTGTGAATGTTCAATAGATTCACCTAAAGAACCGCGAGCTTGAGAACACGAAGCAGAGCGCGGAGCTGCAGATGCTGAAGTCGGTGGATGTGAACAAGGAGAACACCATGGCTCGTCTTAAAGAGGAGGTGGCCCGCCTCCAGGCCTGCCTCTCTGACCAGGAGAAGCAACACCTCGAACTCCTGGCCAAGGTCTCCCCACTGGTACAAACATCAGCATTTAAAATTTGCACATTTATACTAGAAGTACTGGTCCGCATCAGCCAACACCTTCTAGGAAATAAAACATACGTAGCCCAAAGTGGGTTTCTCTCTCTCTCTCTCTCTCTCTCTCTCTCTCTCTGTCTGTCTGTCTGTCTGTCTGTCTGTCTGTCTGTCTGTCTGTCTGTCTGTCTGTCTGTCTGTCCGTCCGTCCGTCCGTCCGTCCGTCCGTCCGTCCGTCCGTGGGACCTAATGGTCCAAAGCATCCTAAAGTGTGTGTCTCTTATCCTATGCCATCGCTCTCCTTGCTCAGGGGGACATGAAGGCCTTGAAGGAGCAGCTGAGGCAGAAGGAGGAGCAGCTGCACGCCACGCAGCAGCAGTCATCCATGTTGGCGGCAGAGCTGCGGGACGCCTCCAGCGCCCGTGACCGCAGCATGTCAGAGCTGTACCGCATGAAGCTGGAGGCGGACGCTCTGCGGCAGGCCAAGGCTGACGCCCTGGCCCAGTGCACGCGCCTGGAGGGCCTGGTGGAGCAGGGCAGAGCAGACGCCAAGCAGGAAGCTGTGAGTATCACAACCACATCTCTGTATCATGTCTGTGTGAGGAACTTGAGTTATAGTCACATGATGTTATGAGTTGTAAATGTGTATTAACACTACAATGACTGGTGCAATCTGTGTTTTTAGTTTAAAACTTCAACATTGAACTACAGTTTTCAACAGAAAGTGAATAAATAACAAAATTAAGCTATGTCAAAGATGTCTATCTATTGTGTGTGTGTGTGTGTGTGTGTGTGTGTGTGTGTGTGTCGCATCTTGCTGTAACAATGTGATGCATGTGTATACCACCATCTGATGTACTGTGGGTATAAAAGGTCTACACACCCAACACACTCTATTGTTTAACTGCCAGGTTTTTTGGGTGTAAACAAATGGAACCAAGACCATTCCCTTGTCCACCTTTTAATGTGACCTCTAACCCGCACAATGCAATTGAAAAACAAACTGAAATCCTTAAGGGGGGGAAAAATATAATGAAGTGGTTGCATAAGTGTCCCACCGTCGCACACTTGGGGGTGTGTCTGTTCAGAAGGAACCAATCACATTCAAATGCAGGTGAAATCCTCGTCAGTACACACCTGTCATCAAAGTTTCTGATTAGTACCAAATAAAGTTCAGCTATTCTAGTAGGACCTCCTGACAGTTAACTACTTGCATCATACAGAAAAAGCTATGGTCAGCAAAGTGCTTACAAAGCATCAAAGGGATCTCAATGTTTCTCATTGAAAGGTACCAGTCAGGATAAGTTACAAAATAATTTCCGGGGCATTAGATATACCATGGAACACAGTGAAGACAGTCAGAAGTCAGAAGAAAACTGGTCAGGGAGGCTGCCAAGATGTCGACAGCAACACTAAAGGAGCTGCAGGGATTTCTGGCATGTACTGGTTGTGTAATACAAGCAACAACAATCTCCTGTATTATGTCTGGGGTATGAGGTACATCGGCAAGATGGAAGCCTTTTCTTAATAAAGACATCTATGCCTGGCTAAATTTTGTGAAAACGTACAAGTCTCCCAAAAGCATGTGGGGAAATGTGTTATGGTCTGATGAGACTAAGGTTGAATTTTCCAGCCATGAAGCCAAAAGGTATGTTTGATGCCAACAAAACCCTGCACATCACCAGAAGAACACCATACACGGTGAAGCATGGGGGGGCAGTGTCATGCTTTGGGGCTGTTTTTCTTCAGCTGGAACTGGGGCTGTTGTCAAGGTGGAGGGAATTATGAACAGTTCCAAATACCAGTCAGTCACCACCTGACAACGACCATTAACCATCGACAACGACCCAAAGCATACATCCAGATCAATAGAAGAATGGCTTCACCAGAAGAAAATGAAAGTTTTCGAATGACCCAGCCAGAGCCTAGACCTGAATCCAACAGAAGATCTGTGGTGTGACCTGAAAAGGGCTGTGCACAGGGGAAATCCTCGCAATCTGACAGATTTTGAGTGTTTTAGCAAGGAAGAGGGGGCAAATATTGCCATGTGAAGATGTGCCATGCTGATGCCATGCTGTAATTGTCCAAAGGTGTTTCCAAGTATTTATCTAAGGGTGTGCACTTATGCAACCACATTATTTTTGAAATGTATTCTACCCTAAAGAAGAGAAGAAGAAGAGAGGACCTTTTGGTCTTTATTGGTCATTCTCAGTATTTTTTTGATATAGGAACAAAATGTGTTCTCTGCATTTGACCCATCCTATGGTACATAGGAGCAGTGGGCTGCTATGCTCAAGCAAATTGGGGTTCAGTGTCTTGCTCAAGGACACTTCAACATGCAGACAGTTGGAGGAGGGGAGGGGATCAAACCACCGACCCTATGGTTAGCGGATGACCCGCTCTGTCCACTGAGCTTTTCAGTGGACAGAGCGGAGTTTGTTTTTCAATTGCATGGTGCAGGTTATAGGTGCTATTAAATGTTCTGAAATTATTTATCTTGGTCTCATTTGTTTACACCACAAAAAGCTGGCATTTGAACGGGTGTGTAGATGTGTGTTTATATCCTGTGTGTGATGGCTGGTGCTGTGTGCTGGCATGTGTTGGTCCAGGTCAGGGGAGAGGAAGAGGCTGGTGAGGAACCAGCGGCGGAGCTGCAGAGGGAGGTAGAGGACTTGAAGCTCCGGCTCCACATGGCTGCTGAGCACTACAAGGAGAAGTACAAGGAGTGTCAGAGGCTGCAGAGACAAGTGTCCAAACTGTCTGAGCAGCAGGGGGTATGTCTCAGCCACAGACCCAGGCTCCATGGCACACACTCCTCGGAAAGCACACAAAACCCAACTGTGTGTGTGTGTGTGTGTGTGTGTGTGTGTGTGTGTGTGTGTGTGTGTGTTTGTGTTTGTGTTTGTGTTTGTAGAGGAAAAGCTCAGCTGCTGAGGCTGCAACAGTCCATGTGTCAGTGAGTCCGGACACCTCTGTTCCAGGTAAAAATACATCTTCAGTTCTAATGGCAGTAGCAGGTGTGAGACCTCAGCTAAAGCCTGACTCACCTGCTGCCTCTCTTACACTGTGTATAGGGAGCCCGGGCTCAGCCGACCCCATGCTAGAAGCCATCATCCAGGAGAAGCTTAAAGGCATCAGCAGAGAGGCCTCAGACAGGAACGACAAGTACAGGAAATGCAAGCAGCTTCTGAGCGTAAGAATCTCGTTCATCATGCTTTATATAAGCTAGTGCAATACTTTTAAATGTGGTGTGTGTTGTTCTCAAGTTTGACTGGCTGTAGTTGGTTTATCAGAAGATACGTTTGTGAAGAGAATGTCAGCTGATTGAAGGCCATTAATGTTATAGGAGGAGAAGGAACGCAGCTGCATGTTTGCTGATGAGCTTTCTAAAATGGAGGTGAAGCTGAAGGAGCAAGTGAAGACTAACGATAACCTCAAGCTGCAGCTGGCAGCAGAGGAGGACCGCTACAAGGTTGGTCACCAGGCCTCAGGGCTCAAAGCATCACACAGCATCTAGCAACAGGCTCACACTCACACAGCATCTAGCAACAGGCTCACACTCACACTAGTTAGCTGCTGAACATGCTGTTTCTACCAAGCTGAGCTCTTTGTGGATGGTTCATACTTGATGTCTGTGCTTCTTTTTATTGCCGTGTGTGGCAGGCCTAGCTCAAGGATCTAGCCTTTGATGCCAGGGCCCCAGCCAAACACAGCCCTTGTGACGGTGTTGTTTATGAGGCAAGCTTTCTCTGAAAGGATGTTTTATGGCTGTTTACGTCAGACTCTGAAGACAGGAGGACTTTGCTTCTGAGGAGTGTTCTCCTAGTTGCCTGGCTAATGCTTTAATTTGCCTTAGCCCAGGCAGAGACATTCAGTGCATTGTGAAGGAATTCAAACAAGATGTTTTGCTTTTAATCCTGCGCTATGTATCAGTATCAAGACATCCAGTAATTTGTAGCATATAAGAATTAGTTTAAGACAAATGAGTTTAACTCTTAGCATGTCTATAATCCAGACACGTCAAAGTATATTTAACCATTGTTAACCATAACTGTGTACGTATTGTGTGTTTGTGGGCTGCAGAGCCAGGTGGCTGAGAAGGGCCGCAAGCTGAAGGACCTGAAGGACACACTCACCCTCCTCATCAAGGAGAAGGAGAAACTGGAGGAGGTTGGGGAGTGTTCATTTTCTCTTTTTATAGACATTTTCCACCCTAAAAATGACCCCAGATCTCTCATTCCCCTGCCATTCTGGGTGCTCCTAATCTGGTCTAGGTTTAACATGTCTCTCTAATTGGAGAAGCAAAGTAAATGAGATCTGATTTTCCATTCCATGACTCTGGACCACAGCGCTCTGCTCTTACCCTGAATACAGCCCGGAGCTGGTGCTGCAGGAGCTAACAGCAGCAAAACGGCCTACTCTGACGTTTAGAATGTAACTTAAATTGGTGCCTGCAACAAATTTAAATAAAACTAAAACTCTCATTCCCTTTGAAATCTAGAAGAGTTTCTTTTTAATGAAGATGCTCGTTAAACTCTTACTGTGAGTTAAATCGCAGGGGGTGGGGGTCTCAAGAGTAGCCGTGCTATTGCATGAAGTGATGAATGTCTTCAAGTGTTCTTGTCAAGACAATCCAAGTATTTCATTACATATGGACCACATCACATTGTCCATTAAAAACTAAAAAGTATATTTTGACCATACAATCTGGTTTAAAATGTAATCCTGTTTGTATTTCCAGGGTCTGAACAAGGGCAGCAGCAGGAAGGGGCAGCAGGGGGATACTAAGAGCATAGAGTCCAGCACCCCTGTATTCCTGCAGTACCCCATCCCTTACTCCCTGGATGCCCCACCCATGCTGGTCGCCCAGAGCTCCACTAAGCTGCACTTTGGAAATCCATACTCCACCTCAGACCCACAAGGTTGGTATCCACACAACACATTATCATCAAGAATTAAGTGTGGAAGAGTTGGGTTTCATGCATAGGTTGTAACCCTTCTTACGCCCATATTTCATTGGACCAATCTCCTAGCTGGTGAAACGGATGAAGACTTCTCCGATGACCAGCTGCTCAGACTGCCCCCAGTGGGCCCTCCCTCCTGGGACAGCAACGTTGTGTGTATCCAGCCCACCCGCAACCTCAGCCGGCCGGACGACCTGGAGGAACCCAAGGAACAGCGCAATAACAACAATGTAAGTCCTGACACAAATGCAGATACAATTCCTCAACCGTCATCTTGGGCTGCCAAGGACTGGTTTTCTACTTCTCATCATTATGGAAACATTGCCAATGTTTCATTCCAACCTGTCCACTCCAGATATACGGTTTATGCTCAATAGTTGAAAGTAAATGAGTGGTGTAGCAACAACAATGCCTCGTTTTTGTTTTTATGTTTCTTGTTTGGTTCCCAGAGCAATGGCAATGACCCGCCTGCAGCTACCGAAGCCCACAGTCCATTCATGAGCGAGGGACAAACCACCTTCTGCTTTGAACCCAGGTAACACCCCCTCACACACAGCCCACTGTTCCTCACTGCAGTGTTGGGGCACGGCGGCCCCTGCTTCCCCAGCCTTTGTATTGTAACACGTGTAAAGTGTTTGTTCTCCACAAGTCTCCGCTGTGCCGCTGCTGCTGCAGTCCTAAGCAGACCGCCCACGCTGCCTGAGACAGATGCTTTTTAATGCTTATGTCTACCTATTAAAGTCACAACGTGTAACATTTCAACATTAACTCATATTAAACTCTTTAACTCATATTAGAATATCTTAAAATAACCTGGCATCTGTAGTCAATGCTTTTCGATAGTAATTTCAACATGGACATAGATTAGATTCAACTTTGGTCATTCTCAGTATTTTTAGATATGGAAACGAAATGTGTTCTCTGCATTTGATCACTTCAACATGCGAACAGTTGGAGGAGGGGAATCGAGGGGATCCTACGGTTGGCGGACAACCCACTCTGTCCACCCACTCTATCCACTGAGCCACTGCCGGTGACATAGACATACACATAGAGAGACTTTATTAATCCCTGAAGGGAATTGGGTCGCCGTAGCAGCTAGGGTGGATATAAATACAATACCAAAAATAAAAAAGAATAAAAATCAAATAAATACAAAAATGCTGAGGAATTGTAAAAATACCACAAAATAGTGATCTGATATATAATATCAGTATGATATATAATTTCAGTACAGAATGTAATTAACACGTATCACATATGATGTGAAATATGTTTCGGTTGATTTACAGGTTGTACAGGTTGATTTAGTCGAGTTCTGTGGTGGTGGATCTGACAGGCAGATGAGTTGTAAAGTCTTAATAAAGTCATAAAGTCATAATGTTATCAATAAAATCACACTAATAATTTCTACAAATAAAAAACACTGTCCCGTACCTCTCTTTGTTTACAAGAATCGTTCTTTGTTAGAGTGGACAGAACAGTTGTTCTTTTGATTTCTGAAAATCCACCTTGCACGTTGCCACTTTAACACAAGATCGTCTCTTTCATGCCCACCGGATGCAGCATGGACATGAAACGCTGTCCACTCTGTGAAGTCATCTTCCCACCCAACTACGACCAGAGCAAGTTTGAGGAGCATGTGGAGAGCCACTGGAAGGTGTGCCCCATGTGCAGCGAACAGTTCCCGCTGGACTGCGAGCAGAAGATCTTCGAGAACCACGTGCTGACGCACTTTGACGGAAACATGCTCAACTTTGATTAGACTATGCGTGACAACAGATCTGCTTGGCCTATATCCTTTCTCTGCTAAAACACATCAACTACTATTTATCGCATGTGCTAGTATGAAGATCTGCTCTTTAGGACCTTTGTTTTGTTCAGCTGTTATATTTGTTACAGTTAAGAGGTGGTTTAACATAAAAAAAACCTGATATTGAATCTGACCTTGTCTTATAACCCAGGGCTACTATATTTGTCTATGAAATGTGCAGATCTAAATAGTTTATTTTTAATGGTGACTATGCTCCTTAATTTGGGTATGGCTTAATTAAGTTAAGTTAATTACTTAGTTAAGTTAAGACTGTTCTACACAACTTAACAAAAAATAATTTAAGTTGTTTGATCTCCTGCAGGTCTATTTCTTCACTAGATGTTACAAATCAGGGAAAGAGACAAGACATGTTTACCAAACATACATTTGATTCCATCTAACCAAACTCAAATGTCCTCTTTTAAAAATCAACTGTTGTGCACAATATGCGGTAGGGGACAAGGAATTGCTTTTGTGATTACATTAACAACTCATTTCATATGGTGAAATCATATATTTTAGCTAAGTATATAGAAACCAATGATGTTGTGAAAGCCTTGATTCGTGTATGGACTCTTGTCTAATGTCGGTATTAGTCAGCTTCTAATGTTTATTTTAAGTTTCATCATCAGTCAGTAACGTGACTGTCGTGTATGGATAATTAACCCTTGCATCATCGGCTATTTGGTGCATGCCAGGCTTCTGTTATTTCTTTCTTTCTTTTCTGATTTCCAATGATAACTTATTTGTCTTTTCAAATGTTTGATTTGTTTTTAGCAAGCTCCATGTAGTGCATATTAACCAATAAACTATGTTCAAAAGTCCTTCATCTGTTAGCTTTCAATACCATGCTTGCCATGTGGATTTTGTTTTTAAATCCTGACTTGATAAGTTTACATGAAGCAGCTTTATTATGAAGAACACAGTACATCCAACACAACCTTTTGCATTGTCATTACCAAATACACATAATGTATATATTTGTTTTTTCCCCCAAAAAATATGAAAATATAATTTAATGCACTTAACGACAATACATTCACTGTACACAATATTTCAGTTCCATCGATACTGGCAGTAGAATACAGTCACAATTCTCCACCATACAAATGGTATTTTAACATCAATGACCATGCAGTGACAATGCTATTGAATAAATCATCAACTCCATTGTTTTCCACATGGCCATGGTTGGCTCTTTCGATCGTGTAGCATCTCTTGGGCAAATTGCTGCTCCAGATGAAATCACATAATTATTGCACTAAACTCAGACAGACAAGGGGAACAGAGGTATGTCTCTTTTACTGGGTAAATGCTTGAAGAACTTAATGGTAATGATGTTTACATAGTTGTACAAAACCCTGTTAGTCAAAGACAAAGAGCACACAATCTAGGTCCTGCTTGACTTTTCAGTTAAAAAATCTGTATACGCAAAGAGCATGATTGAAATAGGTTGAGATTGGAGGTGGGGTGTGGAAACACTCTTTGAACAGTCCAGAGGAGCTGTTCTTAATGACATTGTTTCCAAGATAACTATGGGCTAGTTAATTCCAAATACAGGAGACGTGGAGCCCCCTTATGCGTTGGCAATTGCTATAAAAAGTGCTTTCAAAAAATTCTTAGATATCAATAATGTATACTGCATACTTCTGGGAAAATAGCTTGAAAGAGTAAAAAGCAGAACCACAAAAACCTGACAGAATTGCGGTACCAAAATGCTTCAATTGTCTCCTGAGATAATCTTTTGGTACTAAAAACAATGTTTCCTACACAAACAAGTAAAAATAACTCAAAGTATTTGTACTTTGTTGAATGTCTAGCATTTGAGGTTAAACTGCAAATTCAGATTAATGTTTTTTACTTATGTTTTGTGCTTCTACAGACTTAGAATGGTAATCATTAATACCAGTGTGTTTTAAAGGAACGCTCCCTTCTTGTTGGCCATGCTAACTAAACAGCAGGCCACCTCCACACTGATGGCTCCTTGTTCTCTTGATACTGTTCATATCTATGTTCTACGGTCCTCAACCATTTATGTAGAAGAATAACAATAAATATGAGTAAATGTGCAAAAATACAAAATTGAACTACAACATGAGCTTCCAGCAGTAAAACAAGAGCCTATCCTATGTGGATAAAAAACGTTTTTGGAGGATACAGATTTAAAAAATGTGATTGGAAATATGATGGTGTTTTTGATACCCAGAATGGTTTTAGAACATGTAATCAACCACTGTCATAAAGAATGAAAGTAAGCAAATAAAAAAGAGACAGAAAGAGAGAGAGGGAGAGAGAGAGAGAGAGGCCACCGGTCACACTTGTCATTTCAATTACTTTTCAGATGGGATCTGTCATACCCACGGATGTTGCATCTACACGACATTCAAATGCAAACTATGTGACCAGATCAGACAACGTTTATTATAACATGACATTCTTGTTTTAGATTTATTTATTTTGAGAGGCATGTGTCGCTATTCAGGGCAGGGGGCGGGTTAGTTATCTATTGTTATCAGATATGAAGTGTGCTCCAACCCCCGCTGTATGCAACCCTGCACATGGGATCACAATGCACCTACATCCAATCTGGAAGGGTCTAGACAGTTAGACCTGATGCATCCTGGCCTCACTAAAGTCTCCCTTAAAAGGCAAGTGTAACCGAGGCCCTTGAGAGAGAGAGAGAGTGAGAATTGGTGGCAATGTAGAAAAACCTGTGGTGGCTGGTGATTGGCTGTGTTTGTGTGGCTGGAGAATGGAAACGGCAGGTGGTTACTGGTCGGATCACATCGTTTCCTGCTACATTTTGCGGATCATGTCAGCAGAGACAGGCGGGTGGAAGTTGATGGTGTGGTGCCGGAGGCCCTGAGACGTCTTGTAACTCTTCCCACAGCGGCACTTGAAAGGTTTGCGCACCCTGATCTGGGTTCTGTGGCCGTTCTTCGCGTGGTACTTGATACCATTTACATTCTGCAAGAAGAAGGCAAACATGATGCATGAGGCTCAGGGGGAATCTTAATTCCTTCACCTGTAACTATGCTAAGTGTATTCATGTTAAATGTACCAGTACAAGCACACACTAAATGTTTGTTTACAGAAGTAACTTCACATGAGAGTACAATTCTAATATACTCACAGGGTTGGCTAAGAATAAGTATCTGTCTGCGGTGTCCAATATTTTAGATGACAGACCTTGTAAGTATAACAGATAATGAGCAGATAGTGGGCAGGAGATTGTAGTGGTGAGGGTGTTTGACTACCAGCCTAAAGGCCTCAACTGTAGGAATCCTAACTGTAGGAATCCCTGAACAAGATGCCTAACCCTCACCTGCTCATTCATGGCATGTGTCTAACAAAATAATAGTCCCTTTGGATGAATACATCCATACATAGTGTAGCATAACAGTACAAAAGGGTAAGCGGTAATCTTGCTCCTCATTGTCTGTGTAGTACGACTGACCACTGTGTGAGTCTTTGCCCATAACCATGTCATTCACGTCAGAGATGCAATTTTCTCAAGCTGCACATAATTTATTCCAACCACACACCCCCAGATGTGAATGGAAAATGCAGTAAAAACTCTAAATCATTGAAGTATACTGATGTATGCCTTTGTGTTGACATGGTGTAATGCTCAAATAGCACCCTGTTTTCCACTCGGAACAGTATGGTGTCTATTTTTGTCTCAACTTGGCAGAGAGGTGGTGAAATCTGCCAAAGGGGCTTTGGAAGGGATCCGGAGGTATGGATGCTTGAGCAGGCGGGGCTTTGTATAAAAGGTAGTTTCCACAGAGAGAGACAGTGAGCGCTCTACCTTGTATCTCTTCTTGCAGCCCGGCACGGGGCAGGCGAAGGGCTTCTCATCACCTCCGTTCATGCACATGGAGCTGAGGATGGACTCAGAGCTGATGGCACTCTCCATGGTCCAGGACTCGGCACTGTCTGAGTCCTCGTAGTCCACCTCCTCCTCATCACATTCACTACCTGTGGGGAAGGGGGGTGGGGGGTGTTGATGCCAGGTGTGCATAGTGAGAAGATTAGGTCCACACAGGAGCAACGGACTGCATGTCATACATGTTGGTCTTTGCTTTTGTTGAACATTGGCAGGAACATAAAGCTTTTCTGTTGATAATTAATTACCAACACAATTAAATGTTGATGTTCGGTGTGGCTTGGCTTTGGTTCTGTGTTCCCATGTTAGCTACTTCCTTTGACCAAGCCTGTTGTTAGAGAGAAACATGTTACTTGTGCGAAGAAATTAAGCCCTATTCCTTGGAGTCCTGTGGAATAGTGGGTGCAATTGTGTTATCAATTAGTAAGTAAGGTTGCTAAATAAATGTGTGTGTGAGTTACAAACCGCTGAAGGAAAAAAGTTACCATAAGACATACCATAAATATATATGCTGACAAATATAGACATGGGAAAATTAACTCCCCATGTCCCTCCCTGAGAATCCCATTCTATTTTCACTGGCCTACGAAGTACTTCACTATCAGGCAACTACCTCGGTCGTTTTCTCCAAAAGTGCCACTAAACAAACAAATCCACATCCTCCCAAAGTTTCCCTTCTATGTTTATTGACCAATGCAAATGCTCATGTAATTAAAGGCACATAGTTAGAAGTCTGAGTGAAGATAGTGGCAGTGTTTTGTGGTAGTGTGATAACTCTGAATTCTGAGTGCAGAGCAACACAACACACTGTTTGTTTTGTTTACTTATTGGAACACAGTATAAGCTGTCGTTCCATGTACACTCATAACTGGGAACTGAGCACTCATTTTCATTCAACAGTGAATGCTTAGGCTGCGTTCCACTCAGTAAGAGAAACCCTGCTGCCTTTACCATTACCCTCGCGACTCATTGAAACGTTGCTCTGCACTGAATTCAGATCTATCCGACTGCCTAAAATGCATCCACTATCTTTGCTAAGAATTCTAACTGCGTGCGTCTCTAAGTCTGTGAGCATGCACACGTTTCAACACAGAATTAAAAGTAAACGGATTAAATTCAATTTTGTTTGGATTGTGGGCACTAGAGAATACTACCTAGCAAGGGCAGTTTGTATGCCCTTGCGTTGGATAAATCAAGACACTGCTATGGAATCTGTTCAATATTTGTTTAGAATATAATGGATGTCAATGGCTCGCTAATTGCCCAGTTTGGGAACCCGTAAGTTTGCATTACAACCTGAAATGCCACAGTATCAGCTAACCATCCTGAGGCTAAGGCTTGTTCAGGTGAGAGATAGAGAGAGAGAGAGAGAGAGAGAGAGAGAGATGCATTTTTACCGTGTG
>OMKQ01054289.1:0-12650 GCA_900302335.1 Phycis phycis
GACCGAAAGAACGAGATCGCGGATACAAGCGGCCGAAATGAGTTTCCTCCGCAGGGTAGCTGGGCTCAGCCTTAGAGATAGGGTGAGGAGCTCGGACATCCGGAGGGAGCTCGGAGTAGAGCCGCTGCTCCTTTGCGTCGAAAGGAGCCAGTTGAGATGGTTCGGGCATCTGATCAGGATGCCTCCTGGACGCCTCCCGTTCGAGGTGTTCCGGGCACGTCCAACTGGTAAGAGACCCCGGGGGAGACCCAGAACTCGCTGGAGGGATTATATATCTCATCTGGCCTGGGAACGCCTCGGGGTCCCCCAGGAGGAGCTGGAAAGCGTTGCTGGTGAGAAGGACGTCTGGAGTTCTTTGCTCAGCCTGCTGCCACCGCGACCCGGCCCCGGATAAGTGGTCTCTTTTTAACAACAACGATGATGATGATGATGATGATGATGATGATGATCTTCTTTCTGGCTGATCTGCCTGCATGTGCCATTTGTTCATTGCAGCTCTTCTAGAATGCAGCAGTTTGGCTGGTCTTTCACCTAGCCAAGTTCTCCCACACTACACCACTTCTGCACCCTGGCTACCAGTGGCTGCTCAAATCCAGACCAAATCACTGGTACTTGCCTACCGTTCTGCAAATGGCTCTGGCCCATCCTACAGCCAGGGCATGGTCAAATCATAAAACCCAGCCCGTTTACTACGATGTATTACTGCCAAATGGCTTGCTACTTCCTCACTATGAGGGGACACAAGCTGCCACTGAAGCTTCCCTCTTCAGCTTCATCAGCACAGCTGAAACCCTACAGATATTCTGCCGCAGAATGAAAACTCATCAGTTCAGACTGAATCTAGGCCCATATAGAACATTCTTAAAATGCTTTGTCTATCTCTTCTCTGTTTCTGTAATATACCACTAAAAGCAGTTCTATTATTGGATGAATTGCATGTACTCCACTCCACTCCAAGATTGTTCCACATTTTTGGTTTTATCTTCCTTGTTGAATGCATTTCATAGATTTTATAAATGTAATCTAATGTAAGAAAAATGCAAAACTCTAAGCCGGTATTTTATTGACACCCAATATTGCCAAATAATAATGTAATAATTGCTAAAGATAGCAGATGTACATATTTGTTTCATCATTATTATTGTGTAGTGTGTGTGGATGATGAGCTGGTTTAAGCAGCCTCACCTGGCCCGAGTCTGACGGATCGGACTGTGGGGCTAGGTGAGGCTGCACACCTGTTGCGCATTGACTAATCAATGTGCACAGGGTAAACCAGCCATCCTCCTCTGAGGAGCTACCACCGTGGCTCAGCTGTCAAATCTCTTTTGAGAGCACTCTTCTGACATATGTCTCCAACCTGAACATTCAGACACACTCGGACACCAGGCATGTTTTTCTGTTTCTATCTCCTTTGCCAATTCTTTCAAGACCCACAGCAATTGTCGAAAAGCATATTCAGGGACAATACAAGCACAACGTTGGTGAGTAAAAATGCAAGCATCAAGGAAGGGGAGGCAACACCCTTACGCCATCATATACTTAAAAATATGAACACCAATGGAAGTAGAAGCCTCACCTGGGGATCTCTTGCATGTCAGTGATGCTGTCTGGGAGAGGCTTTCCATAGCTCTCTGGGATCAGGAGACTGATCAGCGCTGCTGCTACTGTGAAAGTACCTATCAGGATGTAGGGCAGGGCCACAGAGTAGCTCCCTGTGGCATCAAACCAAGAGAGGTAGGAAGGAAGTTAAGTGAAGTGAAATGTTATGGAACAAAAGGGGAAGGGGAAGCGTTTTTTCTTCTATTAAATACAGGAAGGGTGGGTGGTAATAATATAATAAAGTAACTAGGGTTAGGGTCAATTAATAAAGTACTTTGTACTTGTCTTATAATATTGGAGGATCTTAATTCCAGACAAATGACAATGGGGTGAATTCAACTCTAAAAATCAACTGACTTAATTAAATGAAATGCATTATCTTTCAGAAAGTGATACTAATAATGTTTAAGATACCTGAGATATGTTAAAATATAGTACAATAATTTGGTGAATAAATGATTATTAAGGGAATAGAGAAGAAGAGCCTTTAGTAAGTTTCATACTTAGGTAAATAAGGTATGGAGCAGAGATGCCTCCTATGCGGGATGCCATTGAACAGGCACCTATGGCTGTGGTCCTCAGGACAGTCGGGTAAAGTTCCGCAGTGTAGGCGAAGATGAGGGCAAAGGCCACCGTCACCGCAAATTTCCCTGTCATCTCCAATGCAATGGCCAGGAAGTTCATGTCTAATGACAGAGCATGCAATTTACATGCTTAGTGTAATTCACAACTTCAATGTTCGGCAAAATCAACATGTTATACTAGAATATTGTTTGAGATAATTCAATTTGTTGTCATGGTCATACCTGATGGAATGAGCTGTATAAATAGAATCATCAGTCCTCCAAGGAAAAGAGACATGGAGAGACAAAGTCTTCTAGGAAAGTAACGGAACAGCACCCATGATAGAGTGTAGGCCGGGAACTCAAGGACGGCTGACAGGAAGCAGTTCAAGAAGATATTGCCATTTAGGTTTGATGTGTTCAAAGACAGGACATAGTAGGTGATGGAAAGGTCAGTCCTAAACATTGAGATGAGAAGGAAAGGTTGTTGGTAGGACCACGTACACTTGCATGTACATTGACACAGGAAATACAAAATGAAAATGTAAATAAAGATAGGTTAGCATACACATAAAAAAGAAACAGATGTATAAGAAATTATGCACTATCTAGGTTAGGTTGGAGGCGTTTAACAGTCCAGATTATTTGGGTACTTCAGGTGTCAATAACGACATGGTGACTTCATTGTATTCTTAGTTTTTTGTAAAGTTTATGTAAACACCCAGTTTCAGCCTATTTCCATCCACAATTAATATGAAAATGGATACAATCCTGGGCACATTTGGGAGCTACCCGTTCTCCCGAATACAACAAGGAAGTGTTGTGAGTTGGTAATTAGCTAAGATCACTCCTGGTCAGTCAGTACAATCAGTACAGTGCAAGCTTTGACATGCTAAGATGGTGAAAATGGCATGGATAACATTCACTCATACAAGTCTGTGTTTGTTTCTATGTGTGTGTGTGTGTGTGTGTGTGTGTGTGTGTGTGTGTGTGTGTGTGTGCATATGTGCCTGTGGATGTGTTTGTCTGTGTGCAAGCATGATTTTGTTGAGTATGTTGTTGAGTGTCCCAGTACTGAGAGCCCCAGTGGGACAGCAGGAACTCACCACACAAGCCACAGTGTGACAGAGATCAAGCAGATGTTTCTGGAATTAACCAAATCCCAGATGTTAACTGCTTTTGTGTGCTTTGAGCTGAACTGCTGTGAGAAAACCAAGAGTAAAAGTCACAATTAATGAAACAATACTCCAGCCAGTGCAGGGAGGGCTATGCATCTAGACATTTCTCTGTAGTTTAACATTTAACTGCAATGTTAACTAAAATGTATGGAATGTTCCTAAATGCAAATAATGCATATGCAGTAAATATCGTTGTTGAAATAAATGATAAATCATATTTATTGTCCATTATGTGATAAGTGATTTAACACGATAACTCCATCATCAA
Source organism: Phycis phycis (assembly GCA_900302335.1). NCBI lineage: Eukaryota > Metazoa > Chordata > Actinopteri > Gadiformes > Phycidae > Phycis > Phycis phycis. The sequence goes on from OMKQ01054289.1 coordinate 3,609, forward strand.
AATTAGAGTAGCTGCATAGTCTTTGAATACACATACACACAATGTTAAAATAAAAATATAATAAAATGACAATGCTGGATGACGGTGAAAGTCGAACGCCAGCCAATAGTCCAAATGTGCATCGACGGTTTGAGAATTAAGATAACATCATACTCTGCACACCATAATCACACACAACACACAGAAACACAATTCTAAAAGTAAGGACTCAGATATTGGCATTCATCTCATATTGTTTCATATTGGAGGTTCCTCAGCAGTCTGTCTGCACTGTTTTAGGATTTAGGGTTGAGCAACATCCCCTGAAAGACCAGCTACATATTCTCCAAACTCTCACCTCTACACCATCAAGAATGACCAGTGGAGCTTGTACTTTATTCTTCTTGGCAGCTTGTCTTAAAATGTATTCCGCCTCTTCCACCCTTCCCTGAGAAAGCAGCCATCTTGGAGACTCAGGAATAAACCTGTGGCGAGGTATAACATTTTAGACAATTTCAATGAATTGTTCAGTCAATTAATGAAATCAATAAAGTGATAGTGGCAAACAAAAGCACATTAGCACCCACCACCATAATGGCACATAAAGTATAGTTGGTGCATTGAGAGTGAGGATTAGTATCCTCCAGTCTCTGATATAGTATGCCATCAGAGGAATCACCATGTAGCCAACACAAAAGAATAAACAGGAACCCATTGTGGAGAAGACTGTTCTCACAGTTGGGTTGAATAACTCCATTCCTTAAAACCAAAAAGAAAGAAAGCAGAAGGCAAGACAGCTGTTATTACCATTGTTAATGAAGCTATATATTCATTTTTATTGATTTCAATCACATTTATAATGGCAAATGCCACGATTTGGTCTACCAGAGCCCATCGTTTGCTTGACTTTCAACCAACAAAAAAATACAGTATTCGCTATATAATCCGACACAGAAAAATATTATTATATATTATATTAGCATATTAGCATTTGTAATCACATTAACAAAGCAAAAAGGTTGGTGTTTAAACTAGATTAAATCTTGATCTTAAATCTTAATAACTAATGAATCTGTTATTACAATTATAAAACATTTTCTGCCAATTGGTTGTATCATGTAATGCTACTACTACATGCTGTACGTGTTATAAACACATGCAGGCATGGCATGACACATCCAGTCACCCGCTTACTAGCATTAGCATGCTAGTAAGCGGGTGACTGGATGAGCAGAATTTATGGAATAGCTGAGAAAAGCAAAGGGGTGTTGACAATTCACTACTAAACATATGAATCAGACGTTTGAGATGTGTTAATGAAAGTACCTATCACAAATGCAGACAAGTAATTTGAGAAGGCTCCCATCCCAACTACAAAGTACAGGGCACAGAATATAGACCATGAAGAAGATAAGACCTGGCTTAATGAGAACACTGTCTGGATTGCGAGGGTAGAGAACATCACTATTTTCCTCCCAAACCTGCAAAACACAAGCAAAGCATCCAATGTTGAGGAAGGAAAAAAACATGTAAACCCAATCTTGCGACTGTTGTGATTTTGTCTGCAACCAAGTAATCATGTAAGGTGAGGACCAAGACCTCTGAGGCAGCGTTTAGTGTCTACAATCCTTGTCTCTGGAACAGTCTGCGGTAGTAGGTAAGCAATCTTCTTTTCATCTTTCGTTAATTCCGCTATATTGGAAATAATATTAGCTGTTTTCAACCCAGTTGATACCCATTGGTTCTATTGTTCCTGCCATTATCTAAAAGTTATAGAGTTTCTAGTTTCAAACAAAACCATGAACAAAATATCACAAAACCTAGACATGTGAGACATATTCAATCTAGACATGTTACTTGCACTTTCGAGACTAACAGAGAGGTGATGTATTATAGAGGTGAGATACCCATGTACTAGGATGACCTTTTCTTGGTAACAAATGTCTTGTTCCTGTTGTATTGTTTCCCATGTTAAGCACTTTATACTTTGTTGTTTGTCACAAAATACAATTTGATTTGATTTGATGTTTCTGTCACAGTCTGGTATCATGACTAGTAGGACCATCATTCAATATATGCTAATCACTGCAAAGTGGACATATTGTCAATTTATTCAATTTACTGGAGTAGCAGCTGTGGTAATGCACAGCTGACAATTGGCAGAGCAAAATGCATAATGATGGTATGATATGTGAATAAATTTTCTTAATTAAAATAAAAGAGCATTATTATTATTACTACCATAAGTATTGTTATTATTGGTATAGCATTACTATTTATACTATTATTATTATTATTATTATTATTATTATTATTACTATTTATTTAAAAAAAAATGCAGCTTAAACAACCACCTGTCGGAGATTGGTCCAGAAATGCATGAACCTGCTAAAACTCCGCAGAAGAAAATTGAGGAGGTCAGCGGCCCCTTCCATTTGTTGTCACAGACGAGGTCCCACTAGAAACATAAAAAACTGGTTATAACGTTTCACAGCGAAGGAAATTCTCCGCAAATGTCCTGCAATACGTTTTCACAATGACGCAGCGGCAGGACATCCACCTTACACACACCCACCTCCGACACAATAGTGGAAATATATGTGGTGTGGTCATATTCCCATCCGTCCAGACATGGCTCCTGCTGCACATGTGAAAGGTTGACGTCGATCCCTGGAAGCAACCCTCTCAACGAGAAACTCGTTACGGCATCCAGTTTGTATCTGGAACACTTGCTGAGAGATAATTCTCCGCTGTGTTCTTCCAAAGGAATGCTGTTGTTCATCCAGACTGTAGTGAGGTTGGCGTTTGCTGGGATGAGACAGTGATGGGAAGGTGTGTCCCCTATAAACACAATGGATAGCGCTACAAAGCCGTTGGGGATGAACGTAAAACACAGCAGAAAAAAAATAGACTGCTGGAACGGTCCCCATTCTCCTAGAAATGCAACAACATCCTCATATGTAGCCATTACTTTGTACGCTCCCACGACATGTGTTTTTTCGGACACACTCTTTGGACCATGGGGAGCTAGCTGGTTGCTTTATAGAGGGGCGGGACACAAAGATCGACGTAAGCCGAGATACCATTTTCTGTGAAGATGGCCAAACAGTCGAGAGAGAGAGAGAGAGAGAGAGATACTTGTAGCCTGGGATCTTAGCCCCCTCCCATTCAGACAGATTTCCAGCAGGCCTGGCCCAATCACAACCGTTCATCTATTATGGGGCGGGTTTGACACGGCTAGAGTAAGACACAAATAAAACTGACGTAATGTTAAAATTACAATTAAAGTTAAAAGGGTTGATTAAACATCACACTGTTATATTAGAGAATCTATATTATACTAAATACTACGGCTGAAACGTTTTGAATGCACAAGGATGAGAAATCCGAGCATGCACTACTTGAAAAGCAAGTGTATCACACTTTAACTTCAAGAAGTCAGAGAATGTTGTATAAACGGGACATTGGCTACTCATTGCCATTTTGTTCAAAACTCTTTCTGGACTTTGTCTCTAACTCTAACAAAAATGTTTTCTAACATACAATGGCCAAAGTTTATTCCCTTATTCATTATTACACTCTGTCAATGTGTAATAGGGTTGCCAGATGCGGTAGGTGAGGGTAGGCGGTAGGTGTCATGAAACAAACATAGTATAGAACAGTATAGGAAGCGCAGGAACAGGAAATATAAAAGCTGTATAGAAAACCACGAGAACATAACATTGTTAACAGGGCTTTTCCATTCAAGTGAATTAGAAACACTTGACAGACCTGGGAGAAAACTAAAAGGACACCAAAGCCTCTTTCCCACTGGACAAAAAAAACAACAAATACCAACCTGGCTTTTGTCTTGAGTGTGAAAGGTTACCATTGGCAATCATTCCTGGAACAAATGACAAATGCAGTAGTCAGCAGTGATGGGATACACTTCATTTGTCACAGCATCACGCCTTTTCTGGCGTGATGCTGTGAGGTGCGCTAAAGTTCTGGACGTTGGGGCGTAACAACCTTCTTCTTGTGAATCTTTGAATCGTGTCCTGAAACATTTGATTGTCAACATTTTCATGCTACACAGAATGAAATGTAAACCACTGGATTTTTAACGGAAGAGTTTCTCTGACTTTTTTGTGCTGGACTGAACAACATTTAAACCAATGCATTTCAATTGGGAGACTATTTTGCTCAAAGTAACAGAATTTAGTCTGGCTATTAAATTTAAGATGGGAGAGAATAAGGAAATAGGGCCATGCCCTGAGTTTGAAAATAAAGGTCTAATTATAATATTATAACTATGGAATTATATATTTATGTAATGCTAATATTATTATATAGCATGCCTCACATACAGACAGACAGAAGTACTTTAATAATCCTCGAGGGAAATTGCATTCGTTACAATACTCCGGGAAGAAAAGGCAGTGCAAAGGTGCAATATAAATATCTAATAAAATATAAACATATGAAACAATATACATGGGAATGTTGCAATATACATAATATACACAAATATACATACATCTAGGCATACACTATTTGTAATAGCATACACAAAGACGTAGCATGTACGGTAGCGGAGTTGATGAATGACCAGTTATGAGGTGACCACTAAGGTGATAGTGACCACATAAGGGGAGGGAATGGCAGACACTCAGAGGGAGATGTTGTGTAGTTTGATGGCCACAGGCAGGAATGATTTCCTGTGTCGCTCTGTGGTGCATCTCGGTGAGAGGAGTCTTCTGCTCAAGGTACTCCTCCACTGAGCCAGGGTGGAACAGAGAGGGTGAGAGGCATTGTCCAAGATAGACCATAGCCTGGACAGCATGCTCCTATCTGCCACGGTCGTCAGAGTGTCCAGCTCCTCCCCCACTACATCACCGGCCCTCCTGATGAGTCTATTAAGCCTGTTGGTGTCCCCGACCCTCATCCCACTGCTGGGGGTGCACCGTTCCTGGAAGTACTGCAATACCAGGTCGATGCGTGGAGTGGACGGAGCAAGCCCCTATTCCATCTCCCAGTTCCAAAAATCAATCAACCAATATGTCAATCAACCTGGAGAACCACAGATGTAGCTATTTGTGTTAGAGGGCCAGGAGAACCAGGAGAACCACAGATGTAGCTAGTTGTGTTGGAGGAGAACCAGGAGACCCACATGTAGCGTGGTTCAATTTCAACATTCAACATTCAAGCCGTTTATCCTCACATGCAGCATCACTTACAGTCACACTGTACAGTGAAACATATTGGACAAGGAAGGAAATTCAAAGAAAAAGTCAAATTAAATACAACAGTACAGTACAATAAAAAGCTAGCTGTGAGCTGCTGATGGAGCTGACTGGTGGTGGAGGTGGCTGATAGAGGCTGTGGGAGCCAGGAAGGGAGATGTATGAGAGCAGAGGATGGATGGATGTGGTCTTAATAGACTCTGCACACCATAATGGCCGGCGGGGGTCTAGTGTGCTCTGTTCAATGGCTGCAGGACAGACACAAGAAGAGCGATTGGATGGTTGTAATTAAGCCTTACTCTTTTTAACAGTTTAATCATTTTGTTCTTCAATTGACTTGTAATGCCTGTTGTCGATTCCAGTGCCCTTTCCTTATGCTAAGTTAGCATTTTATTAAATGCAAATGAAACAATATGAATGCAGAAAATGGGTTTGGTCTGCACCAAAGCTGTCGGTTAACTCTTAAATCAAATCCCTTCTTGTCTCCATGCGAAGTCATGCATTATTCATTGTCTCTAATAATGCTATTGATGTTCATCAGAGTGTAAAGTATTTCACTTAGAATTGATGATGTTCATTGTCATATACAAATTTAGGCTAGCTACAGAGTCTGTGTTCTCATGTTTTGTATGAGAACATGTTACTATCACAGGTTTATCAGGGTGTCACAGGTGTTTTACCAGTTTATGGATTTATTCACATTTGGAACCTTATGAAATGAATGAATGGTAAATCTTTTCATGCCAGAATCTTCTATATAGTTACACCCAGGGGCTATCTGTAAAGGCCATCTCCTTACTGCTTTAGCTATCCCCATGTTCCCCATGCTTTCTCTTGTCGTAGGTTCACCTATACTCTGGGTGAGGGCATGTGGCTGCCCTTGAGCAAGAGCTTTGTTATCCCCCCTGCTGAGCTGGCGATCAACCCCTCTGCTAAATGCAAGACGGATATGACTGTGATGGAGGACGCAGTGGATGTACGGTAGGGCAGCCTTCAGGTCAATTTACCTATGTCCTCTACTAATACCTATGGCCTATACCTATACTAATATACCTATGTCCTATACCCATACTAATATACCTATGTCCTCTACTAATACCTATGTCCTATACCTATACTAATATACCTATGTCCTCTACTAATACATATGTCCTTTACTAATACCTATGTCCTATACCTATACTAATACCTAAGCTAATATACCTATGCCCTATACTAATATACCTATGTCCTTTACTAATACCTATATCCTATACTAATACCTATGCCCTATACTAATACCTATACTAATATACCTATGTCCTATACTAATACCTATGCTAATATACCTATATCCTATACTAATACCTATACTAATATACCTATATCTGACCTAAGCCAGCACCCTTCAGTCGGGTCTATGTCCAGAGCAGATAAGACACCTAACCCTGCACCCAGAGTCAGTGAGATGGATCATCCAGCTAGCATGTAGCTGTAAGTAACTAAGAGACAGGGAAACATTAGATGCCTTTTCTTGGCCAAACATTGAGTGGAATTCAGAAAAGGCCACTATCCAGTTTGACATATTTGTCTGTAACAGAATCGCATTCATTTTGCTTTATTTGGCACACTGAAATATGCTTTAGTCAGATTTGCGTTAGTTGCACCATTCATAATTGAATCCAGTCTCAAAGGGCTTCACAGGCTTGATAATTAGACCCTCCCCGGCCCTCAGCCCTCCAAAGAACTTGAAGGAGAAACTCCCAAAACCCAGAAACCCCAGAAGAGCTCCACAGAAGAGGGGTCCTCCTTCCAGGGACCTGAGGACGGTTAAATTATAATATTGCAAATACAAAGGATGCATACAACTCTGAGAATTGTGGCAATATTCATGATAATGAGTTTCATTTGAGAATGATTGGGCTTTAGTTGATATTGATATCTTTTGGAAGGTAGTAATGAATAAAACATCTCAATGTATTTTATGTTCAAAATAAGGACTACTCATTGTGTAACAAGGAGGGTTAACTCCAGATGAAACTCCTCCCTAAGCCATGTTGTGTTGTTACACCATCACGGTGTTCACTGGGATTTGAGATAGCTTACACGATAACTTATACGTATCTAAAGACGTCATTTGGAAATCAATGCAAAGGAAATTGGAGGGTAAGACTCGGCCATTGGGTGGATTCTACTTTTCTCTGTCTGACAGGATGAATTGTCCTGAAGTGTTGACGTGTCTCTGTGGCCCTCCCAGTGGGTTTAATGGGGCTGCTAATTGAGGCGTAGATCACGGTTTAGTTTGGCCAGACAGCAGCAAAACAAGCAGCTTGTATTTAGCCTTTTTTGTACAAAAAAGGGAGTGATTTATTAAATTGCTCCAACGGTCCATAAAACTAAATTGTGTACCTTATCGTTTTCTACATACATAAACATGTACATGCATTCTAATGAAGACGTTAATGTTACCATGTCTTTATTTTTCTTTTTAATCAGAAAAAGAGGCCCTTGTATACACTGTCTCTTTCCATAGTAGCAGAATACAATTGTTCTGGGGTCCTGGGAGATGCAGGCCCATGTTTGAAAGTACATACAAATAGAAAGCAGCAGAAAGGAAGGGACAATATTCATGCATGTCAAAGAACAGTACAGATGTTTGTTCTGATTTCTGGTTCCCAGTGAGGAGCTGATGATCAGCTCATCGTTCGACAGTCTGGAGGTTCTGCTGGACTCGTTCGGCCCAGTCAGAGACTGCTCCAAGGACAACGGAGGCTGCAGTCGCAACTTCCGCTGCATTTCAGACCGGAAACTGGACTCCTCTGGATGTGTGGTGAGTCTTGAAACTCCCCTGGATGTGTGGTGAGCCTTGAAACTCCTCTGGATGTGTGGTGAGCCTTGAAACTCCCCTGGATGTGTGGTCAGCATCCTGAGCTGATATGAATGACATGATCATTGATCATAGATGGCTGAAGGTTCTGGAGATGGATGGCTATAAGTTAATGCATAACATACATCCTCTACCCACGGAGCTTAGTAAACAACGAAGGAATCAAGCAGTTTAGTTTTTTCCTCGCTGCTGTAGAAGGACCGTGCTGGGAGCTGTCACACACCTAACTCTTGAACTTCTAGTTCCAGTGCTTGGCTAGCAGGTAGTCAGCTGATGTGTTGTTCAGACGCTGCTGTTTCCTTCATGTCTGGAGCGCTGGTCTCCTACTGGGCTGTGTTTAGAGACCATTAGACATGTTTGTTTCCTTTCAGTAAACCTTTTAAACGAGCTGTGTATCGCGAGTATATTTGAGCCATTGAGAACAGGCTTCAGTTGGCATTGGTGGTCGTGTGATTTCAACATATTGCATGTGAAAGACTGAAGAGAACGAAAGTCGAACGAACGAAAGAGAAGTGAAAGTCATTTGAAATGTACACAATATATTTCTATTTAATGCTGAAAAATATCAGCAATGCAAATCAAAGAAGGGTTTGAAGTCATTCTTCGAAACACTTCATTAGCACATCCAACCAAGTCTTAACTATGTGTTCCTCCTCCTCCTATTAAAAGGTTTTTCTGATGACTCACTATGACCATAATAATGCTGATGTATGTTTCTATGTCCTGTACTGGACGGTAAACGCTGGTAAAGTTCAAAAGATTGTTTCTGGAATACCAAAGCCTGGTTAGTGTCTTTCATGAGGGGAACTAAGATGTTTAGTTTCAGGGGCAGGGTTAGGGTTAGGGTCAGGGTCGTGAGGGTCAGGGTCAGGGTTACGGTCACGGTTAGGGTTAGATACCGCTGCTTGGAAAACTTTAAATGAGTTGAAAATCAATCTCTTCAGCTTGGCTAAGTTATGCTAAGACACACACAGG
>OMKQ01054292.1:0-15601 GCA_900302335.1 Phycis phycis
GCCCCCCCCCCCCCCGTACCGAGTCAGCCTCAAAGGAGTCAGCTGCAGTTCCCGCGCTCAATTCAAGATCAAACGGCGTGCCTAATTCAGCTTAATGCCGTAGGTTTGAATTTATTGACGCAGAGAGCATTTGTTTTGGGACAAGAGATGTGGTTGCTGACTATTGTGTTTATGAAAATCAGGGTGAAATCTTTAATCGGATCCGTAATTTTATACAGCACCCAAAAAAGGAAGAGATGAAGAGGTTTGATCTTATGTATCTTCTGAGGCCGCCACGCACGCACATGCACGCACGCACGCACACGCACACACACACACCTCATTTCCACAAAGCAGTTTGGAGAGTAAAGTGGTGTTAACAGCAGTCTAACCTTTATTTATCTCTACACAGAAAGCATCGAAGATGCACTAAACCGCGGTAGAAACTATTATGTTAAGCTTGTTCACTCATATATAATTACAAAAACTAATTGAAAAGTACAACTGACGCAGAAAATCGCGCAGTAGTGTTGTGTCGGTATCATGGTTAATTCCCTTTTCAGCCACTAGACGGCAGTGATGGCATGGATAAAAAGGTAAAGGGTAAAGGGGCATTTCGCAGACGCTTCTGGCCAAAGCGACTTACAGTACCTTTGTGGGGTTCGACATGTGGACCGTTGGAAGAGGGGGATCAAGGGGATCGAACCGCCGACCCTATGGTCAGTGGACGACCCGCTCTGTCCACCCACTCTATCCACTGAGCCACTGCCACAGGACACAAGGATGGCAGGTGATGTTGATGGAAAGGATGGGTGAGGAAGTGTGTGTGTGTGTGTGTGTGTGTGTGTGTGTGTGTGTGTGTGTGTGTGTGTGGTCGAGGGGGGCAGATGGCCAAAGAACTGGGTGGAGGGGGGGTGAATATCGCCCACACCAAATCTGTTTAAGAGATTCAACTCGTTGGCCAGTTAATTGCCACTAATTGCAGGCCTACCCCAAAATAGTGCACTGTTTCCACATTCATGTTCATTATGGGACAAAAATATGGTCGCCATAGCCACATGTTTTGCAGACCTGAAATAGAGTCATATTTGAATATCATAGCCCTACATATCTATCACATGGTTGACCTTTCTGACCTCTGACTTGAGAACTGATAACTGACTTCCTTGTCAAGAGAGAAAAAGAGAGAAAAACAAGAGAGAAAAACACACACACAGAACAAGGTCAGGATTATACACAGGCTTACAAAGCCCATATATATTGGATGTTATTGTTATATTAGCCTGATACACTCGCTGGTGTGTGAAACAAATGTTCAGATTTGTATTGGTCAATATTTGCCGTGGTTGTGTTCACACACATAATGTTCCTTTCACTCTCAACTCAAGGGGATATATCCAACAAAGCTCTGGCTCTTTGCTGGCAGAGGCGACAAATGGATTTTCTATGCACTCTATGGAACACTGGGCCTCAGCACGTCCAGAGAACAAGCGTCAAACGCCCAAGAATTTGGTGGCAAAGGAGCAGCCACCAAGTGTCGCATGGACTTACAATGATGGACACAGACAAAAACCCCCAGCTGAATCGTCGGAGCTAGACGCTGGAATGGCAATGACGGTCATTAGTGAATGAGAAGAACCGGACCTGCATGAACCCTACAATGCACCGGCAGAGCGGTTTTGGAGTTCTAAATACAATTCGCACCCCAGGTCAAAGTTCTGCATCTCTGAAACTAATTCATTACGGAGTTTGTAAGGTTTAGCAGGAAGCGCTGGTGCGCACCCCCGAAGAGATCTTGTGAGTGAGTGAGGCCCCGTTTACACGAAGGGAAGACGCAGACGTTTCCCTGCGGATTGGCCTCTCGTTTACACGAAAGCCCAGTTTTTAATCACAGAAACTCCGGCCAAAGTGGAGATTTCTGAAAACGCTGGTTATGTGTTGCCATGTCAACTGGGAGAAACAGGGTTTTAGGTTCTCAAACGTCGCATCAGGTGCCAGAAAATGCTTAACGTCACGTGAGCGCCCCGTGTTTACAGTTTGTTTGGCTATTTATGCAGGTCGATGTAAATTACAACTTTTTAAAAAAATGATGTTGTGTGCACAATGTTATTATTGAAAATGGAGGGGGGGAAATATTTGTTTATCTAAATACCCGGCTATGTGGTGTAAATGTGGCCTGAGTGTGTGTGTGTGTGTGTGTGTGTGTGTGTGTGTGAGAGAGAGAGAGAGAGAGAGAGAGAGAGAGAGAGAGAGAGAGATTGCTGGTTTATCCTGTGGCTATTGATTGCCCAATGAACCCCAGGTGTGCAGCCAGAGTCTAATCAGTCTGACTTGATATCACCAGAATGCTGGTATCTTTCCTCCTCGAAGGTTTTTCTTCTTTTCTACTTGGATGGGATTCTTGAACTATGGACTGAGATTGTACATTTCTCATTTTCATTTTATTCTTTACTGTAAGATGTGTTTGCTTGTCTTAAGTTGTCCCATTGAGAAGCTATGTCTTCGTTTTAATGGATAGTTTCGATTTTATCCGTGGAGTTTTTCATTTAGATGTTATTATTCTCTCGTTGTATGGTGCTGCTACTCACTGATTTAAAAGGCGCATTATATTATTATAATATAGAAGATACTAGACTACTACAACCAATCCTAACTACGCAATTTCTTTATCCCTTCTCAGGGTTTTACTTCTTTACGATATATTTACAGATTACAATGAAAGGTTCTTGTGGGAGAATTGCCGTTCTTTCACAGCTTGTCTTCAGATACTTCCGTGAATGTTGCCCCTGGACCTTTGATGTAAGGATGAAGACTTTTCAAAGGTTGGAGAAGACCTAACACCTGCAGTTGGTTATCGATTGATAGGTGAAATATCCGCTTGCACCACTGAGTGGACAGGAGGATGTACGGAGGCTTCACTGGTTTATGGACCTCGATGTTCCCTTTTATTGTGGCCATTTAGATTTCATGGCTCTTGGACTTGATGTGTGTGTGTGTGTGTGTGTGCGTGTGTGCGTGCGTGCGTGCGTGCGTGCGTGTGTGTGTGATGGATATTGGCCTACAATGAGCCGGACTCCACCTTTTGTGACGCAATTTCTGCATCTTATATGTGCGGTTCACTATGGGCTTTTGGTGATTATATGACTTGTATTTGCGTTGCAGCGGTCATGAAATTAGATTGCAGTCATCTGTGATGGTTGACGGGTTATTGAATGGATTGAAGCTCGGCTGATGTAGGCATGGCGAGGCAACAGTCTCGTCGCGATGGTCCTTGGGTGGTGGTGGTGGTGGTGGTGGTGGTGATGGAGGGCACTGAAAACGATGTAACACCCCCCTAAGAAAACACTACAGTAGAGCTTCCGGTTTCGACTGTAGACAAAGTACACCGAGACGATTATAAAGATGGATGAGTAAAAAAAAAGAAAAAAAAAAAAGATGTATTTTCTCAAAATAGTGTGTTGGGTCCCTCAACATACAAACTTCACATTCCCATTTCAAACATTTTCCAAATCGTTACCATCGTGTGTGCTGATCCTTGCCTACGTGTTGGAAGTGGACATTTTGTGTTTTGGGAATTGTGAGGCAAGACGACCGAACAGACGACATACAGTTTCCAAGTGCGTTGAGCTTGTATGTACAAACGAGCAGAGAGCATCTTTCCCCTTACACCTTACACCTTTATTAAATCCCACTGTGCACAACCGCTGTTTAATTGACCTCACCATGGAGACCCCTGTGCGGGAGCTAATCACAGCCCGTCCACACTCTGGCCTGCGTCAGAGCCTGGCTCAGAACATGGGAGCATGGGAGCCGGAGATGAAGAGTAATCAGTCAGACCTGTTGACAGCGACACCAATTAAACCGCCCCGCCTCTCCACGCTGCCACTCCATCCACGTGCAATTTCAGAGAAAGAAAATTAAATCACCGATAATTAATTTGTTTTCAATGCACAGTTAAACAACAAAAATATGTTTGCCAGGACTTGCAGTCCTTTGCATGTGTGGTCAGGGCTGTTGAGCATTCCATGGACGAGCAAAATATGCTATAATAAACTGTCCCAAACAGGCTAGATGTTAGAATACTCAACAGAAAAACACTAAAGTAAGTTAAGGTGAAAACTGTAATCGTTCCATGTTTTCTGGAGTTAACCCCCGGCTACCTCTTCAGTAATAGCAATCGATAGCCCGGTGTCCCAGATATGCGTAGTCACACGGTCTAGTCTTTCCTGTCCTCACCCAGAGGTCAGCACCACCAAGGTCCCACGACAATCTGAGGTAAAACCAGCAGATCAAACCAGCGTGTGTGAGGAGCTTCCTTACAAACATAACATCTCCATCCAAGGTTACAGTGAAGTCAGCCGGATTAGTGTATGGTCAGAGCGCGGCTTTATTCAAACACGCCGTTGGTCATGTTTTAATGTAAGTTGGGCAACAGCATATTCGGTGTTCTATATTATATATACGCATATATATTACATATATATATTATATATACACAGGTGTCTCCATCAGAACGAATCAATTTTCTTAAAGTGTGCTAGTCTGACATTCAGAAGGTACCATTTGAACACCTAAATAACCCAGCATTTCCCAGCATTTCAAGTCCTCAAAGTGTAATTTTCTTCACCTCACGTCAACGTAATACCATATAACACATTTCTTAACAATATTCCACAGCTCTGGGGACACAAAATACCATTTTTATTCAGTGTGCTGACTCGCCAACAGGGAGCAAATCTGTTATCATCTATCGTACGTTGGAGACTTGTCTCGCTCTCTCTATAAAAATAATATTGGCACTTTACTGTAACTAATACAATGCTAGCTATTTGATACAAAGAGATTATGCAGTAACATATTTTGTATTCGTATCTTATACAAAAGAAAGCACTCTCCGTTTATGGCTCTTACTATCCTCCCATTAATGTGCAAGAAATTACTTAGCCCGGCGAAGTACATCGCCATATAAAAATATCAGTGTTAAACTTATGCAATACTTTAACTGCCATTTCAGAAAATACATGAACAAAGTTTGCAGTTTTTTTTCGTAAGTCTCAACAGTGTGTCAAACAAGTGCTAGTACCCTAGTTCACGGCCGGTCCCGTATCCCCCCCCCCATCCCCCAACAGTACAAACTCTGCACCCTCAGTCGCACTTCTGCACTTTGCCATCCAGCACGCGCCTGACTTTGACCACCATGGCGGCCGCGATCAGCACGCACGCCGCCACGGTGACCCCGTACAGGCCCACCGCCAGGCCCGCCTGGCCGTCGCCGTGGAGACGCGAGTACAGCCTCCGCCGGCCCAGGTAGTCCAGGTGGGACGCGCGGATCTGACACAGGGTGCACAGGTTGAGCAGCACGTGGAAGATCTGGTGGCCCTGGCCCACGATGTCGCAGCGGCCCGGGAACAACCTCTGGGGCAGCGGGTACGTGAAGAAGAAGGCGCTGGACAGGAAGAACGCCACCTGGCCCAGGTGGAAGCACAGCGCCGCCTCGTCGTCGTCGTCGTCGTCCACCGACCAGTGCAGGAGCCGCAGGAAGACGGGGCTGGTGTCCCAGGCGTAGGCCAGGGCCGAGGGCGTCACCTGGCCCACCCGCCGCACCCAGGTGGGGCGGCTGTAGCTGCAGAACTTCCCGTAGCAGCAGCCCAGGCACGAGATGCAGGAGAGGAGCACGGCGGCGGGCAGGAAGACGCCGGCGGCGCGCGCGTGCCAGCCCTCCTCCACGGCGTAGTACCAGTGGGCCGCCGCGCTGCCGTACTGGTACTGCGCCACGCCGATGTAGTCCATGAAGAAGAAGAGGTAGTGGCACAGCTCCGACTTGCCGCCCAGGAGGTGGGCCGTGGCGCTGCACCCGCTGTAGCCCATGGCCGACACGGCCAGCACCAGCAGGGGCCAGGAGTGGGGGTCCCCCGCGAAGTCCACCGTCTCGGCCAGGCGGCAGAGGCCGAGCAGGAAGGCGAGGAAGCCCAGCAGGTGGGTCCAGGTGTTGACCGTCTCGTTGTGGCGCTGGAAGAGCGAGAGCAGGTAGTAGCCCCAGCTCTGGCCCAGCGGCCGGTAGCCTGTGTGGACGTGGACCTCGCGGAAGTACCGGGGAACCTCGGTGTCCCGGAGGGTGGCCGGCATGGAGGGGGCCGCCTGGGTCAGCAGGCGGGGCATCTGCCGCACCTGCTGGAGGTTGATGAACAGCCGGCCGATTCGGTCCATGGCGATCGTTGCCATGGCGGTGGCGGGGACTCGTTTCCGATGGGTGCTGAGTGCTGTGAGAGTGAAATGTAAAAAAAAAAAAAAGTAAAAGGAGAATAAACCACACCATATAAAAACATGATAGAATACCTATATGTATATATAAATAACTTATGTTCAGCATTTAAGGCATGCCACAAACACATTTTCACTTCAGACAAGAGGTACACTAGGTAAATCGTTAATAAATAAATACAACTATACAACAAACTAAAACTATTCTTCTTCACTGTTGAAGGGAATCACCGTGTGAACCAGTAACGTTGCAACACCAAAGCGCTTTCACAATTATGAAAGTCATGAATTCATCTGTTAATCTATAGGTAACAACAAGAGGGCGCATGTCAAAAAGTGAATTTGACATTTTTACGTCTTCTCATTTTTGCTGATCGCTGGAGGCAGGCAAGTCCCACCAAGTTGATTAATACTACGCTCGGCTTACCGTCAACAAGGAATTTAGTCCTTATTTTACAAAAAAAAACGACAAGAATTAAAAATGATACGTAACTTTGTGTGCGCTGGTGTTGAAAACGTACTAAACTACTGAACTCCTGTCAGTTGCCTCTCCTGACAGGAGTGGCAAACTTTTCACGCTGCTTCGGGAGGTAGACATAAGACATTGCCCTTCTTACTTACAGACGACAGCGCCACAAATCAGATCGGACACAGCGCTCCTTCCCGTAGCGCCTCTTCTGATCACCGTCCCTGATGAAACACGTCCAACTGCGTCCAACTGCGCCCAACGGCGTAAAGAAAAAAAAAGGCAGTGAGGGTGTTTCCTCTCGCCGCAAAGGTGTCCAGTGACAGGAAAAAGGCGGATCCTCGTTCTGTGCAAAGATGCAGACACACACACACACACACCGTGCAATGTATTAAACACGATCAACTCGTGTGTTTTTGATGGTTCTGGTTTTATACGTGGAGTGCACGTTTTCCCCCACGCACCACAGGGGGAAAGCGTTACGAAAGGGCAAAAGACGTGTTTGTTTTACCAAACCCCTCCGTTTTTTTTTAGTTTTGGTTTGGTCTGGTAGGAAGGACCACCGGGACAAGGAAAAAGTTTCGATTTGAAGTGGTTAGCGGTTTTTTTTGTTACTGTTGTTCAACTAAACCTGGTTGTAGTTGAATCTGTCGGTGTGAAGTTTCGACGGCAACGCAACGCGGTGTTAAGATACGGAAATGTTTCCCGCGAGTACAAATCTTAACCTCTTGAGTTGCAACCTGGGTCATCGCCACAATCCCCCTCTTCCTAAATAGACTCAGGTCTGATTTGAATAGGATTTAAATGAAATGCCCGCACCAGTAAACGTGAACACGGGTATTCAAATGTTGATCGTATAACAGATGGATCTAGGATACTTTTTTTGGGGGGGGTGTCCAAATCGATTGGATAAAGAGGTTAGGATTACTGCCTCGAATGCAACTGGTTAAGGGGGATAGGATCGGTCGTTTAGTGAATAACCCTGATTTTCTTTCCGTCTTTGTTACCTGTTACGTAATCATCATTTTGTCAACAGCGAGCCTTAGTCACAGAGGCTTGCCAAGCCCTCAGCTCCACTGAATGGGATCATTTGATGTGTTTGGAAAAACCGGATGTGTGGGCTAATTGGAAAGTATTCTAACCATAAGTAAACAAGTAACTATTTACACCAAGCCCAAAGGTTTACGTTTTTTCTTGGCTTTTCAAAAATCACCAGAAGCGTGTCCAATACCTTGCATGAAATGTGTTCGCGTGTGTATAAAAAAAGCAGAATCCTATAAGTAGCCTACATTGCTTCTAGCCTACACTACCTACCTACTACTCACTGACACTGACCGTACATATTTAAAAAATTTGAAATATGTACAAACCCAAACTGGATCGTCGACACCACACAACACCGGTTTGTGAGTTGAGCCTGTATTTACATCCAAATCAGTTGTGAAGAATGTTGACAGAGTGGCCTACTCTCAAATCAGGCCGGCCAGGGTGTCCAACTCAGGAGAACTCAGGGTTTGGTCCTCTGACTTCTCCTTAATGATCCTCCATCCTGCCTCAGTAAGTTGCATGGATGAAGCTCTCCTCTCCGATATCTACCCCAGAACGCACACAACATCACCAGAGACCCCTGCCACCCAGCACACTCACTTTTCACCCTGCTACCGTCTGGAAGACGGTACAGTGAGTGGTCGGTCACGCACTTTGCGACGATCAGGCTTCTGAACCGCTGAACTCTTCCCCTAGCGCTACCTCAAACCCATCGTCAATCACCACTGATGTGAGCCTCATCCAATACATTTCATTGTACAGTATGACTATAAGTGATGCTGCACATTTGACAATAAAGGACTTGAAACTTGAAAGAGTAAGGTCAGGTTCTTGAATTCCAGCGTGGATACTGAGAGTGAGTGTTAGTATTTGAGGGGAGTCTTAGTCCCTGCAGACAGGATGACTGGACAGAACAACTCAGTTACTTCTGTTTATAGCAGAACGTGGACTTTCCAATGAGCTCATATTTGCAATGGCTAGTATTTTTCTGTGTGTGTGTGTGTGTGTGTGCATACGTGCGTGCGTGTGGGTGGGTGTGTGCATGCGGGTGTGGGTGGGTGTCAGCCGTGTCAAAGATGTGTGTGTGGACATGTTTGTTTGCATATATTTACAGACTGTATACATGGATGTGGGAAATGCGGGGGGGAGGCAGCTCTTACCTCTTTCCTGCCCGGGCAGTTCAACCAAATAGCATTCCATCACTGGAGGACTCAGACATCAACATGTTCACGTCTTCAGACCTTCTGACAGCTCAAGTCCGAGAGAGCCTCACAGGCCCACATCTCCGTCTCCAAAGTCTAGTAGGCTGTTGTTGTTTTTAAAACAACCAAAACCACAATAGGAGGTTCTACAGTTCTACAATGAAAGTGGTCGCTTTTGCGACAAACATGGTCGTTACGGGAGATAATAAACTAGACGTGGCCCAACAAAAGACAAAACAAACATCCTCAGTGGAGCTCTTCTGCTTTCAGTGTTTTTACAAGTAAATTGAGCAGGCAGAGTGGAGCTCGAAGGGTGAGAGGATCCTATGTTTTAATTTCCGGTCTACCGACACCACAAACGTTTCAGTTCAATGTTGCCACACACTTGCTGTGTGTCACATCATTTTTTTAAGGATCAATGACTGCGCGCCTTGAAAATCATGTCGGACCATCTAGATCAGCAGACGAATGCAGATAGGTGTTTAAAAGCTGTATTTTCGGACACTAATATGACTGCAACTCAAATGTGTTTAACCAATTTCTGTTTTGCATTACAACTATTTTTAAAATGTCAGAGCACTTTGAAGTTGTGTTTTCACCTGTGTTTTCATTCCACATTTGCAAGGTCATACGTGTTCTTCTGCGCATTCAGGGCTAATATTTAAATGGTCTTATTGCTTGAATGAAGGTGATCATAGAGCACATATTTAATAATCTAGTTACAAATTAAAATCTCACATGACATCCTTTTGAAATAAGCATTTACTCATATGCTGATACATGATCCATACATGCAAATACAACTTCTGAATTGCACCAATCCTGGTGAGCTACATTTGCACATGTAAATCCTGAATGAATAATTCTGAAAGGCAGATACATTGTCGTTTTCCACTTGAATCCTGAATGCACTAAGTGTCCATCCTGAACTAGAGGAGGGGCTACAGAAAAGGCAGGAATTTCTTTTTTGATGAATGAATCACAATCACACAAGCTATTATGAAGCTCTGGACTCTGAAAGGTGAACACACGTTTTGTTTTATGTGAGCAAGTGGTTTGCTGAACAAACCTTTTGTACGGCTAAATACAATACTTTGTTTTTAAATAAAAAATACACCCTTTGTTTAGAGCACACGTGTTGATATGAGCCATAACATGTGACTCAACTCGTAGACCACATTGGTCATTACAATTAAGAAAACATTTCGACCTACGATTTCAAATAATGAATAAATAAAATGCGGGAAAGGTCTTCACACATGTCCACTCTTTTGTCACTGTCGTCGTGTGGTCTGCTGTAAACAAGTTCATTGTTTGTCCTTTTTATTCATCCATGCGTCATTTCTGTGTCATTGTCACTCACTTAGCTCTTGAAGGAGTTGCCCGTAAATTAGTTCCTCTTTCGTAGATAACACTTTCACTTCCTTCCGGCCTATTATAAGCACTGTGAACATCATAGTACCCGAATGCCTATATGTGGACTTTCACAACAGCAAGGCAGATACTTTCATATAAGGGTACGCATGCTGCGTTGGTATTGGTACAGCTCTGTTGGTTTTACATGCGTTTCAACATGTGACCTTCCCTCATGGGTTCATTGCTGTTCTATCTTATCTTGTCTCATTTTATCATCGCCCTGAATAAATACACTGTGCATATGCATTACACCATTGGCAAATAAAACCAGGAGTGACAAAATACTAAATATGTGTAAGTACTGTCCAGATTTTGTTTATCAGGACCCTGCTAGTCGTAAGTATAGTAAGTATTTGTATTATGTGCCTTTTGTATTGATGTGTACTGTTGTTAGGCCATCATTGTTAAGTGTATGTCTGTCTGTCTCAAATATGTAGTATTATGTAATATGTAGTATAAGTACGAAAAAAGAAAGATGAATTGAATACTGATTTGTCACTGTACAAAGGACAATGAAACGAGGCCAAACGATTCCTTTACCGTACGTTGTGACCCTAGTGTATCTCCACTAAGGGGCGCAGTTTCCTTTAGTAAAAACTAACGACGAAAAGTCCTAAATAAAATCAATTCTTAGCAGAACAGCAGAAAAGCGTCTGAAAACCTCGAAAGCCCAGTCAGGGGATGTTCAATTGTGCAATGAACACACTACACTTTTTATGGATGGACGGCAAAATGTACGTTCAAACATTGCCACGCACACATAAAAACCAGCTGACCGATGCTGATGTCGCGTCCACACGAGGTCAACAAAAGCTGCACAACCGAATAAAGAAGATCAGGTCGAACGTGCAAAGGTCGGAACCCTGACATTATTGGTGGACATAAAATCATTACCGCGACTGATTACAAAATAGATTTTTAGTGAGTAATTTTTTTAGTAGATTAGTTTTATCCCATTGCTTTTTCGTCAGGGGGGCTTCGGCGGAGCGTAATGACGTCCCTCGTGGGACCACTCAACCAGCTCATTTAAAAAGAAAATAAAACAATGATTTGTACAGTCGATGCAAAAGGTGTAACGGTGAACAGGCATCACGTATATCGTACGCGCTGTGGTGTACCGCACTGCTTACTCTCAGCACAACATGACATTACACAACAACAAACATGTCAACATCAAGACTGTTCTGTGAGAGCTAATATAGAAAATAGACCTACAGCTCGCTTCCCACCTATATAACACTACCGGGTAACCCGCGTAGTTAAGGGAAGAACTTGAAACGGGGTAGATGTGTGGCATTTCACGCTTCGAACCTGTGACTGGAGCGCGCTGCCTGGCGCGTCCGGGTCCCGGAAGGAGCGCTTCTCTCCCGGCCTAATTGGGGTTCCGTGGGCCGGGCCAGATATTGAAGTGACATTTCACAGGAGGATTCCCTCAGCTCTGCTGTGATGAGGCCTGCGGTGCCGTCGTTTGTCAATGTCTGCCCGCTTTTTGCTGAGTATTTTTTTTTTTTTGCCCTTTCACGCAATATATCACTTGTCACATCTAATGGGGAGGGGGCGCGCTAGTGTACACGGAGACCCAGTGGGTCCCATGGGTTTGTCACGGATTTCCAATTCCACCATTGCACTCAATTGCCTCAACCTTGCAGTGCGGCTGCAATGCGCTTTTTTTGAGTGAGCCCGTCTGTCTTCCTTTGGGTCTGGTAACTGTAGAAGTACAGGTAACTGTAGAAGTATAGAGTCAATTGGCAATATTAACAAAGAAAGGGATGTTATAATGTATATGCTGGCCATCCCTTAACTTTTAGATCATTGATTATATGAAACATATGTGGTCATGGATTGTTACCGGGATGTGTTTGAAGTCCGGTGAAATAAGCTGAAATAAAAACGTTCATATAGATTCAGGGTATGGACTATTGAAATGACATTAAATACACTACAACAGCTAAGCTTCGACTTTTTTTCTGTTCCGAATGTCCACGGACGGTCTGCTCTGGCCTTCTCCAAAGACCGCCCTGCAGTGGGTGTAGGCATTGATCAACTTCAACGAGTAAAGATCACAGGGAGATCCACCCACGGAGTAGGGCAACCCACGAGACTGGTTTATGAAGACTTTATGAAGGGGAAAAAATGCTTTTACCTAGTAATGTCTTACTTTATGTCTTCATTAAAGAGCTGGGGGGGCACATGTTGTTCTTAACGTGTCCGGTAGGCGGAGCTATGTGTGTTTAACGCACTGATGTAGGGATATTTTGTAAGCCAGTAACTAGATCAGGGTGATACTATCCTTCATTGTATGTATTTATTTTTTTAAATACAGGGACACAATCTGGCTGGGCTTTCTGACCTGGATCAAAAGGTGTTCAAATCTGATCAGAACTGATTGAGTTCAAAACGTAGGCTAATTACATGTATAGCCGCGACATAGGATTTTGAGTGGCCAAAATCGTTTGGGATTATTGTAGATGTGTTCACCTACAATTATGTGTGCATGTGCGTTAATGTAGCATAAGAGTTCAAATGGATGGTTCTGTGTACATATACGTTTTCGTTTTGAGTTTTTTTTAGCTGCAGGAACAAAATAATTGTATTCCCATCCTCTTATACAAGATAAGAAATAAAACCCCGCAAACGGGGAAATTTGGGATATCCAGTCTATAACAACATAATGCATATGAACCAACTTCTCATTACATTTTAAAGGCGTATTTAGCCGATTTTCACACAAAAAAAACGTATACCGTTGAAAACAGCCCATCCCATAAATGGAAACTGGTTGTCTGGTCTTTCCATCTGTTGGTGAACAAGGTGCTGTGCGCGCTCCCGATAAGGTGCTGCACGATACGTCACAACACCGGAAGCATCCGCTGGCTGTCCAAAACTGGACGCGCTGCCAGGAAGTAGGGCGAATGAAGTTCATTTTTCCGAAGCCGTGTGATGGCGGATGTGAGTGACACCATAGACACCATGAAGAACTATCGCATAGCGTTCGAGAAGGTCAACCACGACGCCAGCCGCTACCCTTACTGCATCGTGTGGACGCCCATCCCCGTGCTATCGTGAGTGTGTGCATCGCGGCGTGCACATGTGTGTGCACTTTTAGCCAAAGTTGTGACGGAGGAAATCACAGCCCGGCTAGCCAAACCGGTTTCCGTGGCTAAACAACGGTGTCTGTGGTCTATGATAAATACTACTTAAAAACATCGAATGTGTAAACGTGACTGTTTGGTGTATATGTGGTCGCTGTGTTGTTGAGTCGATACTACGACTACGATTAGCGGGTTGTAGTAAATGCACAAACGGACTCAAACTGTCCCACTGTTCAAACCGAAGTGTTTCGTAGCAAAAGAACGTTTTCCCCGCACGTTTCGCTGGGATACACTGTTTATACAGTACACAGTTAAGTGGATCTCTATTAGTCGATGTGAACACCAGTGCTGGACTCCGTTTGCATCATCCCACCACTAGTCAGATGTTCGAGCCAGTGTGATCCTCGCGACCATGACGTAAGCTTTATATTAGTGACGTCGCTGGTGGTTTAAAGGTCTGCAGGGGGTGCTTTTGTAGTGCAACTTTCTACAGTCTGCTACTACTAGGTTGTGCTTTGAGTACTGTGTGTCCCGTGTCGTGGTTTTGTTTCAGATGGCTTCTTCCCTTTATCGGACACATGGGGATCTGCACCTCCACCGGTGTGATCAGGGACTTTGCCGGCCCCTACTTTGTCTCGGTGAGTCCTCGCAAGTAGGTTAAGCTGCTGTTGAGTCCACAGGGTGTAGGCCTACCAACACTGCTGGACTGATATTTTACGTGTAAGACAATTTGTTTGGATTGACTGCTCACTCCACCAATGTCGTACGAACGTATAGCCTATCTCTCCATTGTTTTGAGATTTGTGTAGTAAGTTGTCAAACAACACCTTTTTATGTCCCCTTCGCAGGAAGACAACATGGCCTTTGGCAGACCAACAAAGTAAGTCAATAAAGAAATGTACATCTTTATAATTCAACATCATTGCTGTATACAGGCCTATGCATGTCTTCCTTCAAAGCATCCAGGTGATTTCCCCTGGGACATGGTATCACATTGCAAAAAAAAGCCAATAAATAACGAGACGGTATGGACTATTCTGCCTCTGCTCCGTCCGCCTCAGATACTGGATGCTTGACGTGAGCAAGGTGCACGCCAGCAGCTCCAACGCGTGGGACACGGCCGTCAGCGACGCGTCGGAAGAGTACAAGCATCGTATGGTAAGCTCCGCCCACGCACAGCCGCACGCCAGCATACAGGCCCGCACTTTGGGATCGGACCGTATGCGTATGTGTATCACTTCAGATGGGTTGCCCGAAGTGATGTCTTGAATTCTGAATTGGTGTTCATTTTTTCAGTTTTTTTTTCCTTCTCCTTCACAAGCACAACCTCTGCTGCGACAACTGTCACTCGCACGTCGCCATGGCACTGAATCTGATGCGTTACGAGAACAGCACCTCGTGGAACATGGTCAACCTCTGTCTGCTGGCCTTCATCCACGGCAAGCACGTCAGGTGAGGCCGCGTGCGTGTGTGTGCGTGTGCGTGTGTGTGCGCCGCGTGTCGGCTTGTTGCCACGCGGCGCCCAGGAGGTGGCACTCGCCATGGTGACCGGTTGATTCCTCCGGTCCAGGGCGATACTTTTCAGACTGTCAAAACCATGTAATAGGCGCTCTGGTTTCTGGCTTCAAGGGCATGTTTACAGCTAAGGACTTATCGGGCCGGGATGTGTATGGATCGTCGAGGGTTTGATTTGCAATAGCGGGAGTGGGACTCTTGAAGAAAGCCCACCCCCCCACGGTGTAATCAATATTATTCACGGTTTGTAATGTTACACACGTCTGCCGGCCGCAATCGCAAAAACCAGTGTTATTTTTAGAGTAAACAAATGTGCACATTTGCATTTCATTCCACTGCTGTCTTTACATGGGAGTCCGGTTTCTATGTATTTCCATACGGCCGAGCACCGATGATCACTCGTGCTTCTCTCTCTCTGCCTCTCTCTCTCTCTCTCTCTCTCTCTCTCTCTCTCTCTCTCTCTCTCTCTCTGTCTCTCTGTCTGTCTGTCTGTCTGTCTGTCTGACGCTCGTCTCCCCCGATGGCATCACTTCCTGCTGCTTCCCGGACTCAGCTGCGCCGGCTTCCTGAAGACGTGGCTCCCTAACCTCATGCTGGTGGGCGTCATTCTCACCGTGGCCCTG
>OMKQ01054301.1:1954-14864 GCA_900302335.1 Phycis phycis
AGTAACATCCACAATGATTATTTAACTCGCACAGCAATCACACAGGTATTATCTTTTTTTTGGTTCCAAGATTACATTTTCTCACCCTTGTCGTTGTGGATGTATGCTCTGCTTTGGACATGTTATTAAAAACCTGAGAGGAGCAGCTGAGGAGCCCAGAGAGTGTTTAGTGCTGCAGGCAACTGAATCACATGTCAGCCTTCATGTCTGAAACCAGCAAGGGTTGACATGCTGGTTTTCATGACAAAAAAAATCGGCAAAGACCCCATATTGCATATTGTACCTCCGTGTTTTGGGCTAAAAGTTGTAGGAATGGCTGCGGTGTGTTATCCCCATGGCTATGACCCATTTTGGAAGGATATCATGAGTGATGAGTGTTGTATATGAAATGGCATTATAATATGTGTACGAGAAGCTTAACCCTCTCGGGTGTGGGCATCAAAATCACTCACTGGCCAGGAGCTCCACACATCTCCACACACACTGTGGCGCTATGTGTCCTAGAAGCTGAACCCTCTCTTGGACACGGACATCAACATCAACCACTGCAATGATGGTAAAATAGTGTAGCTAATGGCAGTTTGTGGATGAGGGGGATTACAATATGTGGGTGTGTATTCCTGAACACTTCCGTGTTTTTGAAACGTATTACTTCAAAAACATAATGTTTTAAAGTGATTTCCCTATTTGATAACTGTAGGCACTCACTCTTTCGTAGAACGTTGGTAACCAAAATGGAACTGTAGTGATAACTGCACACGTCAATTTTTCATTGTAATTATGTTCCCTTTTTTGCAAAAAACTTTACTTGTAAGCTATGACATTTACTTTTACATTTACAGACTAAACAACTAAATACAATTAATACATTTGTCAAATAACCTCATCACTTGACACTTGGCTACTCAAATTTGAAAGTACCTACTGGCATCTTACTCAATACAGGCCAGTACAGGCTACCATAGTCGTTGGAATTGGAGGGGTGAAGGGTGGGATTCAGTTGATTGCAATCTACCAACTCAACACTAGTGGACACCTCAATTTTTTCACACTGGACATTTAGGTGAATTATCTTCCCATATAAATGTAAAATATTATTTGCAGAAAGTTCCTATTTTCTTCCACAGTGTAACTGTGGATACGTATTGTAATTGTGGGCTTTAGGTATTATATTTTTTAAATATCTCTGCGATGCACCAGTAAATGGTTTTGAAATGTGTCACTCATATATGTATCAGGGAAGAGCAGGTGTCCAATAAATCTGGGACAATTTCACACATAGGGGGCGCTATAATACATTGTCAAAGTCAAACAATGGCGCCCAGAATGATCACAACTTCTGATATTTGGTGTACAGCCGAATGAAACACAATTTGGTACACATCTATGGATGTGTCTAATCTTATATATAGTTTAGTTTTTGATCACGTTAAAAATGGCAGTTATGGCAATTTCAAAACATAGTAATTAGTGAATATTATTCATCATTATAAGTCTGCTACAGAAGGTGACAGGAACTTGAAACTTGCATGCACATAGAGGGCACCTCCCTTAACATGTGTGCAGAAATTGGTGTTGATATCTCATGACGTCACAGTGTCAATTACAGTTCCGTATAATGCACCACTTTGCCTGTTGGGTGCCCAGAATCACACTTAACCGCCATCTACTATGAAATCTGTGTGTGTAATGCCAAGTAGCCGATATGTTATTTATAATGCCCCACCTTAAACCATAATGGTAAGTAACTACCAGAGATGGTCTGCTTTATTTTTAAACTGGTACATTTGTTTTATCCAATTAAAATCCAATTTATGGGGGTATATTGCTATTGTGATGGTCATTTCCCCAATGATGCTTTCAAACTGCATTTGGTTGTGTCAGTCTTTGTCCTGTGTAATAGTAAATAGTAAATAGTAAGATAAAGTTAAATGTAATCTAAAAATATATTCTGATTATTGAAGTAAAAATTGGACTGCACAAATATTATCCAAGATGGCAGAATTTTGTCGCGGGTGTTCATTTTCATTTGAAGAGCTTGGCCTCCGCTCTTTGGAGCTCCCTCAGAATGCCATAGTTCAGGTCTGCACAACCTTTCGTTTATCTCTGTTCTTAAAAGCCAACCAGTCAGAATGACTGAAATGACTCAACAAAACAATGGGAGAACTGTACGTAAGCATAAAATGTTACATGTTTATCATCGTAACAGATCTTGTATGTTAGCCTTCACTGTTATGAAATTGGATGCCGTGCTACAGGTTATATATATGCAAGCAACAAACATGAACCAGTAAAGATCTATTAGATGGTATTTTTTTGGTCCAATAAAAAGCCAAGGTAGAAGTAAAAAAATGCTAACAATTTATGGGACTGCTATCCCTAATTGTGCATATTTGTTCAATTTGCTTCTTGCCTCAAGGGCGTATCTTAGTCTCTCACCATGTCCACCTTTTCCCATCTGTCTGGGATCAAAAGAGTTCCTTCTGAAGGAGACCAGTCGCATGTAATGGGTATAATATGTAACAGTTATGCTTTACAATATTTCAAATGAACTACACCTGTTATATAATGTGTAACAATTTTTATTCAAGGTAATGTTACATTTGGTTGCCTGTCAAAAGTGTCATATGCCCTTTACCTCTTAACCTCTGTGCAAATCCACAAAAAGCTATGCAGTAGAGACCCAGTTTATTGATATTTACTGCACATAGGAATGCACAATGTAGATATCGCTTTTTGTCATATTATTCTTCACACCGAAATATGCAATTAATGGAAGCTAAAAGACTGAACCTCAAGATGTCATTCAAACTGTATTACAAAGGTCTACTTTCGTATGGCTGTGCTATGTATTTTTTTATTTGTGATATTTGCGACTAGAAATGCAAAAAACTCAGATAACATTGAACCTAGCTTTCCAATTGTTATAATTGTTATATTTGAATCTGCTAATTGCTTTACAGCTGAAAACTGGACGGCATAGCTCAGTGGGTAGAGCGTGTGTTCCACAACCGGAGGGTTCGTGGTTCGAACCCTCCGGTTGTTCCCACCTCAGCTGAATTTAACTCAATGACTTGTATGGAATTACATTTTCTATTACATTTTTGTATCGTTCTAGCATACTATGTGCTTCTTTGACAAATAGCTCATGTCAGCCAGCAAGCTAATCTTAATAAAATGCCCGACTACTTTTTTATCCTTCTGAGAGAATGACACCATTCACCATTGATAGTGTTTTCCATACCCTGACGATTATTTTTGAAATGGGGAACATCTTCTTTCTTTGTAGAGCTGCGTGCAACTCATTGATTTGTTCCGGCTCTCCCTCTCCCCAACAAAATGACACCGGACCGAATGTGAATAGCCTCTCCTCTATCTGCTCACTCAGGATCAAAACATGATCATGTGTGGGGGGGTAGGATTGTGTTGGCTTTTCCCCACAGAGAATCCGTCTGGCAGAATTCTTGAACAGAATCCACCTGAAGTTCACAAATCAGTATGAAGGATGCCATGAATACCCCAAAACCCTAATCAAATACACGGTCTAATCTTTGTCTTTTCTACGTATTGGTTTTGTAGGAGCTTTTTAAAGTCATGACAGTCACACAACATGTGTCATATAGTCTCTGGTCGTGACACCAGAGCTCCACTGTCCACACAGTACTTTACACTGTCCACGCAGTACTTTACACTGTCCACACAGTACTTTACACTGTCCACGCAGTACTTTACACTGTCCACACAGTACTTTACACTGTCCAGGCAGTACTTTACACTGTCCACGCAGTACTTTACACTGTCCATGCAGTACTTTACACTGTCCACGCAGTACTTTACACTGTCCACACAGTACTTTACCTGCTTTTAACTTTTGTACAGCTAGTGGGTGATGCTTCAAATGTCTTCTGTTTAATTGCATTTTAGTTGTTGTTTATTTTTTCCGACAGAGTACTTTGTAATTTGCGTATTGTGTAGAAGCATTGACCAAACGGTGGCTCTATAGAGAGGAGTGCTGCTGCCTGTGTCAGTGGCAGGTATGCAACGCTAGACACACAGGGCTCATAATAGTGATCAAGAATTTAGTGCTCCACATCACATCACTGTCATCAATATGCAAATCAATCAAAAGATTTATCACTCTGATTATGAGTTGTTAATCGATTGAGTAAATGACCGAGTCGACCACTCGCCTTTTGTATATTTGTGGTGTCCTTTTGAAGCATGATTGCTGTTGGTGTGGTGGAGGGCTTCTAAATTCATTTAGTCAATGTTTATTTGCAGCCATTTGGCTATATTTCACAATTGCAATGGCTTTGCCTACTGTTGGTTCAATAAATGAACAAATTCAAAACGCCAGAGCCCTTGAAAATTGGGCTTGTAGTTTAATCGTTAAATCAAGAACAACTGCCAAATGTATTTCGAAGGCTACTGGAACCTGGTACCTTTAATGCATTATTGGCAAATGTCTTCCTACATGAAATGTTGCAGAATTGTTCAGTGTTATTCAAGTTGCTTTGAGAGACTGCTGTACTTATAGGCTGCGGTAATTATAATCCACGTCAACATCTGGTTCATTCTCCCCCCAATAATGGGGTTCCCTGCCTGGACCTGGTTCACCCTGCCCACCTCCACCCTTCCCCGTGGCTCTACACAGCTGTTGTGTCTCTCTTTTGGATGAAAATGGCAACATTGGCAAAGGTATACAACCCTGCAAGGCTTCCACGATAATGCCATTGCAAATTAGCCTCATATGATCTCTGCTCTGCTTCTGATGGGCCAGCATCAGTGAAAAAGAGAGCTGTTGGATGTTGGCGTATCTTTGTCTTCCTCCCATCCCCCTCTGCCACTTACCCCCACATTATTTTATGCAGTCAGTCCCACACACATCTCCCCTCACCCCTGACCAATCCTCCTGAGGAATCAGATTACGCTGCACGTTCTACAGTGAGAACGAGGAATGGGGGAACTGGGAATGGAGAGAGCAAGAGCAGGAGACGGAGCAAGAGACAGCTTGATGATGTGATTATGTAAGTGCCAACCCTCTATGGAAATCAGGGGAAGCGTTTAAGTGAATGAGTGTAAGGACATGTGTGTATGTGTGAGGGGCTGCTTCTTCACGCACCATCTGGACATTCATCTCTTTTGCCACCTATTTTCTTCCCTGCATTGTTCAACCTATTCCACAGGAATACCATCACTACTTATCTCTGTTCACGACACCTGCTGATGTGTGGAACTGCATGTTCCCAGCAGCACATATGTACTGACATGACTTGTCTGTGGGCAGGGGTCCTTATCTGTCAACATTCTCCCATTAGTAGAGCGTCCAAAGCGCTGCTGGCACCCGAGGAGACAGAGCCAGGCTGCATGCTCCTTATGGCCTGTTGGGAAACCACACAGTAGGTCTTTTGTGGGCCTGGACCAGCAATTATGGTTGTGTTTCCCAGCTTTTCCCTCCTCTCTTAAGCAGCCACTTCCATTTTGACGTTGGCAACGACACCGTTGACATTCTGCTGTCTTCCTTGAGGCCACACTTGAGAAAACCATTTCCCTCAGATAGAACAGAGCACCATTTATAAGATAAGTCCTTCTTGATCAGAGGCCGCCTGTGAAGTTAATAGTCGGTAGCTGTCATTTGACCTCACTGTAAATTTGTGTGTTTATTGCTGCCCGTGCATGTGACCTTTCCCAGCCAACCTCCCTTCCAAGGATGTAGGACTTCCACACATGTGACTTAATGCATAAGGTGATGTAGAGCAGATCTGGATGTGCAGCACACTACGTCTTATCACATTACACCAAAGGAATTCTCCTGGCTTCATGTGATCATGTTGCACTTATTGTTGGTATCCAGAGCAGTGCACATAACATGGGGCAATTAACACTTTAGTGTAATGCTAGTCTTTGGTTTTTTCGTATGGACACAATAGCTCATACTGCAGGTCTAATAGGAAAACAGAGGTCCGTTTGCTGTTGGTGGCCATTATTTGGCTAACAGTTGCATGCAAAACCCAAAGAAGAGCTGCTTCAGCCTACTACTTACTATATTTAAGACCGTTTAAATGGCAGCGTTTGAGTGAGTCATAGTTTCCACTGTTCTACTTCCCTCTCATTCTGCCTTCCAGCGCTGACTTCTCCAACCAGGCCCATTTCATGTTTCTGTGCCAATGACTATGTATCCAATGTTTTCTACTGTCCCTTTGGGTGGTTTAAACCAAAACACGCTAGCTTTCCCCCCAGACTGAGGCATTTGATCAATGCTGCTGTCCAGACAACTCTGTACTAAACCTAAGATGACAACCGTCTTCCCTTAATGCCACATGGCATTAAGTAATACCTTCCTTAATACATTTCCTTTAAAAACATTGAAATCCTGCTGTCGTTTGATTGAAACATTGGAACCTTGGTTAATAATGCCTTTTTATTGGTGTCACACAAAGCTTTGCCTGATACCCTTTATTGATATACAGTACATAATTCATACTAGCCTTAATGGCCTTTCATTATGTTCTCTTTTTCCCTCTTGCTAACACTCTAACCTCCACCTTCTCTCTCCCCCCACAGAGGCCAGGAGCAGCACATCCGCTACGAGCACATATACCTGGCAGAGCCGAACAGCCAATCGGAGGTGGAGTATGCCGAGATAAAACGACCTCGCTTGGAGATGGGGCCGGAATCTCTGATGAGGCACTCCACCCACCGCCCCCCACTTCCTCTGGGAGGGGGTGAGGACATGGCGAAGGTCAGGGCTCTTCACTTATGTATTCTACAATAACCATTTTGTTTTCCTACTTTCTCTAGTTCAGATCTGTTTTTGGAAGTTTTGTAATAACATTAACACTTAAAGGTACAGTGTGTAAAATGGAGGTGGCCACTCGGGGCGAGGTTGCAGATTGCCACCAACTGAATCTCCTTCCTCACCCCTCCCTTTCCATCGACTACATCCTGTACTCTACCTGTACCGGCCTGTATTGTGTAAAGTGCCAGTAGGTACTTCCATAATGATGTAATCTCCTACGACTGTATCGAGTAGCCAAGTGTCAAAAGATGAGTTGTTTTGATAGATTTATTAGTTGTATTGTACTTTGGACTCTGTAAATGTAAATATATAGGTCATAGCTTACAAGGAAAGGTGCTCATTGTATGTTGCAATTTTTTCCCCTATAACATAATTACAAATCATGGAGCTTTTTGCGACTTTACACATATGCCGCAATTTCTGTATTGCGAAAAAGTGACATTTATTTGAATTGCACCAAGGTTGGTTTTCTATGGCTTTATAGCCTGCGAATAAATGAGTTTAGTCTCTTTGTCGTCATTCCCATGTTCATGGCGGAGGTAACAGCCTTTTACGGTTCTCCCACACAGTCCTTTTATTGCATCCATAGTGATAGACTACATTTATTTACCTATAATTATTACTTATTATCTGTTATGTATTGCTCATTCATCTTGATGGTAGTCTGGTCTACAAGCCAATGTTTGCTTGCACTGCGGTATGTGAATATAGGTTGCTGTTGATATCACAACAGTGCAGTTGTATTGCTACAGTTTCGTTTTGGAAACCATCTTTCTCCGAAAGAGTGAGACTACTTTGCAGCTATAACAGCTTCAACTCTTCTGGGAAGGCTTTCCACAAGGTTTAGGAGTGTGTTTATGGGAATTTTTGACCATTCTTCCATAAGCGCATTTGTGAGGTCACACACTGATGTTGGACGATAAGGCCTGGCTCTCAGTCTCTCTAATTCATCCCAAAGGTGTTCTATGCCATTGAGGTTAGGACTCTGTGCAGGCCAGTCAAGTTCATCCACACCAATCTCTCTCATCCATGTCTTTATGGACCTTCCTTTTTGCACTGGTGCACAGTCATGTTGGAACAGGAAGGGCCATCCCCAAACAGTTCCCACAAAGTTGGGAGCGTGGAATTGTCCATTGAAATCTCTTGGTATCCTGAAGCATTCAGAGTTCCTTTCACTGGAACTAACGGGCCAAGCCCAGCTCCTGAGAAACAACCCCACACCATAATCCCCCCTCCACCAAACTTTATACTTGGCAGAATGCAGTCAGACAAGTACCGTTCTCCTGGCAACCGCCAAACCCAGACTTGTCCATCAGATCACCAGATGGTGAAGCGCGATTCGTCACTCCAGAGAACGCATCTCCACTGCTCTAGAGTCCAGTGGCAGCATGCTTTACACCACTGCATCCGACGCTTTGCATTGCACTTGGTGATGTATGGCTTGGATGTAGCTGCTCAGCCATGGAAATCCATTCTATGAAGCTCTTGAGCTAATCTGGAGGCCACATGAAGTTTGGAGGTCTGTGGCAATTGACTGCAGAAAGTTGGCGGAGTTGGCAGAGAAAGTCAGCAGAGTAGTGCTTCATAACGACTCGCTCCGTCATTTTTCATGGCCTACCACTTTGTGGCTGAGTTGCTGTTGTTCTCAATCATTTCCACTTTGTTATGATACCACTGACAGTTGACTGTGGAATATTTAGGAGTGAGGGCATTTCACGACTGGACTTGTTGCACAGGTGGAATCCTATCACAGTACCACGCTGGAATTCACTGAGCTCCTGAGAGCGACCCATTCTTTCACAAATGTTTGTAGAAAGTCTGTATGCCATGGTGCTTGATTTTATACACCTGTGGCCATGGAAGTTATTGGAACACCTGATTTCAATTATTTGGATGGGTGAGTAAATACTTTTGGCAATATAGTGTATGTTGTTTCTCTCACTTAATGTGTTCTCGGGCATGTGTTACATTTGCAATCCCCTCATAAAGGTTACGTTGATAAATAATAATTCAATTTGCTATACGTCAATGCTGCTATTGCATCCACTACGATGCTCAAGCACACACTTTCATAGCCTTCTAAATAACGTTGTATTCACAAGTGCTGTAAACATGACGATTGTCAGCGGTCTCCTTCTCTACTACTCTCCTGGATGCCTTACAGAGTGTTGTGAGACACGGCTCTCCAGCAGTCACTGTCACACAGCTGGCACTGTGGCAGTGTTGCGGTACCAAGGCAGTGGGCACAGCAAGGCAGTT
Source organism: Phycis phycis (assembly GCA_900302335.1). Taxonomy (NCBI): domain Eukaryota; kingdom Metazoa; phylum Chordata; class Actinopteri; order Gadiformes; family Phycidae; genus Phycis; species Phycis phycis. The sequence goes on from OMKQ01054301.1 coordinate 11,013, forward strand.
ACGAAAAGGCAATTAATGTATAATAGAGCTGACCTAGATTTCCAAAATAAAGGCCCCGTTTGATGAAAGGGGGACAAGTGACTGATCAAACCGGTGGGCTCCCCACATTACATAGAGCACTTCATACTGTCAGTGGAGGCAGGCAGCCAAGGAATGGTAAATGGATACTGATATGAAGGAGGCTTCTGGAATCACCCCCACACAGAAACATGCAAGCACACACATAAGGCACACGCTGAGAATCTGGAGATAGGAGAGACATGGAAAAGAGTGCTTTAGAGACCACAGCCAACATGCCAGTTGTGGTCATTGTATTTGAGGTGTGGGCCAGGCAAACAAGGGAATGAGAGATGAAAGGGCAGGGAAGGAGCTCAAGGCTAAAGGCATAGAATCCCAGATAAAGAGGGGGAAGGAGGAATAGAGGGGCCACAGACAACAGGAAAAACAACATGTGGACCAGCTACTATTACATGACTTGCTGTCTGAATGGATAGTTTGCTTGTGAGTCAGGGCACATTGTTTACACAGCCAACACAAAATGGAATGCTTTCACACACACACACACACACACACACACACACACACACACACACACACACACACACACACAGAGTACTCACTGCTGAGGTAACATCATCTCCAACTTTGATTTAGCCTGCTGCGACTTGATGCATAATGGAGAACAGACCCTGCCTATGGTTTAGTTACACACAGCAGAGCAGACCTCCTCACTGGAACAATAAGGGGCCTTGTTTTCCTTCCAGAAAGAGGGCTTTATTTGGGCTGATTTGTGGCCTGCTGTCTGAGCCTGACTTGTTGATCAGCCATGGCCACAGTGAATGGGGGACCGGGACAAGCCGTGTGCATGTGTGTCTGTCTGTGTCTTGGAACAAGAGGCCAAAGTGTCTGAGGGGGGAGGAAGAAGGTAGTGACAGACTTTCAGTTCTTCACACCTCTCAGCTTTGGCCTCCCAATTACGGTCATTGAGTGGGCTGATGCTGTCTTTGACTGTGGAATACTAAGGTTTTCGTGGAGCTCTGTGAAGACGTAGGCCGACTAGAGCATATGTGTGACTCTGGCAGAAGCCAAGGAGTGGCGCTCTGAGCGGGGTCTAGGTATTTGTTGTGTGCCTGTGTACTCCATGGGTGCTGTTACCCTGGAGCACAGCTTGCATGGCACATGAAGGTTGTATTTTTCTATGTTCAGTCATAACACTTGGGGTGCCTCGTACCTCGTGATCAGGCACAAAATGTTCAGCCATCAGGGACAAAGATGGTCAGCGGACATCACGTTCTTGAAGCCAATGATCTGAGTCACCATTTTGGTAGTAAGCCACCATGAGCACCCATTAAAGAGTGTGACTACCGTGCGCCTACCGGTGCTTTGATGGTACATGCATGTGAGGGCCGACCCCACAAGGACAGCCCCCGGCCAGCTGGTTCCATGTCACACAATGACAATGGGGTGTGCTTATGTATTATCTTTGTTTATTTTAGTTGCGAGTGGTGTGCTGAAATATTTGAAATATAACCTTTTATTTGCTCTTTATTTGCTTGGCTTATTTTTAGGGAATACACAGCTAATTTGCACATTAGACTGACAGACATTAGTTTAATTTCAAGCTGCGTCTGCCATTTGGAAGATATAGGGTTAGATATGGGGTAATTTGAGCTGTTACACAGGTAAAGGCTTGTATTGCATAGTAGGAGATAAGTTGGATATAAAAAAAAAGAATACTGGCAACAATGACGTTAACCTTTTCAATGATATAATGACATGAAAGAAGGCCTACTCGTGGATCACGCGATTGAGAACTCGACTCTGCCTATGGTGTATTATTCTAGTTTTATATTATAGCCCATCATAAAATTTGATTGATTCGTATAAGAAACATTTAAAATATTTGGTGCTTCATAACTGCAATAGCTCAATGGGAGCTGATTTATTCAAGATTAGTCTTGTTTACACATTGGACAATGTTTCACACATATTTCCCTTCGTGCCACAAAGTGTCCTTGATATTGGGAAAGAAAGGAGTTGAATATCAATATCAGCGATCTAATAGTGTGAAATCTGTCCTTTTTCAACAAGCTGTTTCGTTTTATCATAAATATCATCAAACAAAAATCACTGTGCATGCTTCCATCTAAACTTTTATTAACCTTTTTAGTGAGGCTCAAGAGTTATGGGAATGAACAATGAAGCTGTTGAGAACTCTATCATGAACTCGATGTGTCTCAGATGCAAGGTGCAGAGTTATTGTATTTAGTGTTACTGATATTGTGCAGTTTAAGAGACATTTTATACGTAAAATAACGTGTAATTTATTTACCAATATTAGATCAGACATGAATATTGAGATGATGCACGTTGAAATCTAAATTGTAATGTTACTAGACTGTCAGATTGTAATGTCAGGTTTAATCAAACCTTGTTTATACCATTGCTTATGCTTCCTGCTAGCTATGTCTCATTCACATAAATTTATATTTTCAAGGGCCTGCATGAAGTGAAGTGAAAAGGTTGCATTGACATGAGTAGAAAATGAGTTGAGTAATTTGAGTACCAGCCTATTTCCGTATAAATGCCTGGATTCTTATTTCCTTAGGTTTTGGATTGCTTGTAGTCTTTGGTTTGCTGTAATAGGGGTGGACAGACCACCTTACTGGTACTGGTGGATTAAAGAGCAGCGCTCAGGTCCGGTCTGCAGCAGACCACATTGTATTACATTGATAAATAAAATAACGAGTATGACCCGTTGGCCACCCAGCTTATTATTTTAACCATGCTGCAGTCGCACACACACTCTATGTTTTCGACTTCAAATTCTATTGCAAGTTCTAGTTTGGTGAGGCAATATAAACATGACCTTGTATTTACAGTACAGTCATTTCAAATCATCGTACATTTATATATCACAACAATGAAGCAACGTTTTTTCTGGGAATTTAAGGACAAGACGGCTCAGATTTAGTTGTTTTTTATTTTACTCATGATGCCAAACGTTACTTATTATTTTCAGCCAGCCTTCCCTTCCATTTTTTAATGAGGGCAAAGCACTTTTACCCACAGGAGGGGCCTGCACAGTGTTGGATGAGGCTACTTAAGAATGCTGCCAACACATGCATTTCTCAACTCGATAACTCTGCCCTTCTCCTCTGTGTGTCCTCGCTGTTCATACGTGTGGTGCATAAATAAGATTAAACGGTTCTTGGTATTGGTTCCATGTACCGTGGTGGAAAAAGGATAGTAAAATCTCTGTACCAGTGGGGATAGGACATAGAGAAAATTGTCTGAGAACTAGAGGAGTTGCTGCAGTCCCTTGCTGAAGCTCAGAGGAACCCCTGAGCATACAACTTCATACTTCTTCTACGATGCTTGTCCAATTGCATTGCTATGTGTGTGTCACACTTAACATGGAAAGCAGTTGGTGTGTTTGTACTCTAAGTTTGTAGTTTATGCGGTCTTACCACCTGACACCTACCTGCAACGTGGTATCAAAGACAACCCTTTCAACCTAAGAACATCTTTTTTAGCAGTTGCCTACTTTGCACTTTGCAGCTATTCAGCCTTTGGGATTTGTGCACCTGTGCTCTTGTTTGCCATCCATCTGTAGAGTTTGTAAAGTCAGCAGTGTCTGATTTAGACAGTGTGTGATGAGATCCTTCTAACACCTTCAGCTGTGACAGTTTTGGATTTGCTACAATTTAGAATTCTTGCACTTAGTCTATGCTACACAGATGCACCCAATAAAGACAGATACAAAAGACATAGAATACACACACACACACACACACACACACACACACACACACATTACACAATCAAACTCACAGGCTTAAGTGCAGACAC
>OMKQ01054301.1:16645-41454 GCA_900302335.1 Phycis phycis
GATAAGGCAGGCACAAACCAACCACACTACACATAACAAAGTATTTGGTTTCGCAGAACATAACAACCAATACAGGAAGTAGAAAAACCCACCCATCTGATGATGGGTGGGTTTTTTTTCTCACATCTACTTCCTGTATTGGTAAGATGGTTTGGGTCATATGATGTTTATTCAGGTGAAGAGAAGGGCACTTCACATTTCCCTTTCACAGAGCTCATAGCTTGAACAAAGAGCTTCATCTGTTGCTCCGCACTACAACCCTTTTCAACACTACTGGCCTTGACCATAGACCATTTCAAACAAAGGCCCTAAAAGAGTCCCAGACACAAGGGTCTGGGTGAATAACCCCAATGGAGAACCAGGCTGCAGCCTCGGTATCCTTAGTGTGGCCTAGTCACTGCAAGGCACTGAGAGAGGCTTCCGTTACCCACAGGACTTGATTACCGCATTGTGTTGCCATCCCCTAGGATCCACAGGCACTGTTCTGACGAGAGCTTAGTGGAGCAAACCACCAACCATGTCTTTTAAGGTCCACTAAATCCCCCCATTCCATTTGCAGATGAGACGCGTGAATTGCGGGATTACTGGGCTATCATAATGCTATGTATCTATGTAGTTATGGTAGTGTAGTAAGTAACATCTATCTCATTACCCTCTTCTGTCTCTCTCTCTCTGTCTGTCTGTGTGTGTGGGCTTTTCCTGTTTTTCAGGAGCGTGGCAGTTCAATGGGAAAGCTGGAGCCCATCTCCCCCGTGAGCCCGGCCCAGATGGACCCGGATCTGGACCTTGTGTCCGCCCGCTTCTCCAAGGAGGAGCTTATACAGAATATGGACCGTGTGGACCGGGAGATCACCATGGTGGAGCAGCAGATCTGCAAGCTACGCAAGAAGCAGGTACGGGCCATCCCCTGTATCACCCTCTACTGATGATCTGGTCTGCTGACCAGATCATCGACCAGAATGTCATTATTTGAAACATATTTTGACGTTAACTACGATGAACTCAAACTACGTTTACCTCTTCATTCACCCTTCACTCATTTCAACTTTTCAATCATTACATTGAAACTGTGAAACTATGAAGGTGTTACTCAATCAGTAACTTAATTTCATGTCCATGCACTATCACTCAGAAGATTATAACTGGCAATTTTAGATATTATTAACTAGTCCCAGTATCTGATGGATTTAGAGACTTTGACTCAGTGTCAGTTGTAAAGAATAATTTCTCAGAAGAAATGAAGTAGCAACACTTGCAACCATTAGGAATGTGTTATTGTTAGGTCAACATGCAAGTGCTAAACGAGTCACAAAATCACCCTAAAGCACAAAATCCACGCCCATGTTGGAAGAGAAAATATTTTTTTCATTTCCACATCCAAAATGGAGTCAAAGCCTATGGTTGGAGAGCAGAGTGGTACAGCCCATGTACAATAGTGTTCCGTATGCTTTGCTCGGTTAAAACTATTTGATTATTTATATACAATATCTACTTTTTTGGTTATATTAACCAAACTCTGTGTGCTTTGGATTAAGTATACATTCCCTGGTGATTCACCACTTGTGTATTGGGATACTATGTAGAAAAATATAAATATATATTTTTACAATTTGCACTTTAAGCACTTGCCATCCGTATCGGGTTGGCATAATAGTGCTGGAGATGGTCCATGTTCATGTATGGTTTTCTTCAGGTTTTCTTCTCCCAGCCAGGCGTCCGTTGGCATCGCAGATTAAAAACTGTTTAAACAGAAAACTGTCTCCTCTGGGCAGCCAGATTCTCCTCTCCTTCCGACATGCAGATTCTGTTTTTATTCTTTGGGAGGAAAGTAGGTTAAAAATAAAACACGCTATAAGTAACAGCTCCCCCCAGGGGAGTGGAGGATTATGGCAGTGCTTCTGTTACCACTCCTAGTCCACTTTTACAATTGCTCTTTTTTTCGGATGCCTACCACATCATGTCCAGTGGGAAACTACCCCCACATCCTCTGCTGGCCAGTTGTCCACTTAAAACAGACACCGTACAGTTTTCCTCCATGGTTGCACCAACTGTCCAAGCTCCTGTTGAGTATCGCTTGACAAGTGCTGTGTGTACTTTTCACTGCTGGTTCTCCTCCACATCTCATCCTCCCTACCTCTCTCCACTCACGTCATCTTCACCCTGGGCCTGGTTGCCGCAGCAGGCAGCACTTTTGTTTACATGCTTACACATTAACCCGTTGATTAACTGGGCCCTGGAGAATTGAGCCTAATTTATAGTCACCATGCGTGAACCGCATCAGCCAGCTGAGGTAATCTCAGCCCCGCCACTCATGCAGCGTTTTGTCGTGCGTTGCTCACCCCTGACATTTTAAATCTCCGCAAGCCATCTCCTCTCCTCTGATACGGGGAGAACGGGAGGCGGAGCACTTCACATCACTTCTTGGATATGTTCAGATTCAAATGCGAGGCCTCACACCAGTGGACAGTTTTGTTTAGAACTGGACCATGTTTGACTTCATCCTATTCATCCGAACAGAGGGCACACAGGGGCTTTTGTAGTTGATTGATTGCCATGAGGGGAAATAAATCCTTGCTAGCTGTGCTATTCATGTTTATAAAATAACCAACTTGTCATAAGTTGACAGAGCTTTGTGGTATCTTTTGGCTTTGTTCAAACTAAATACGTTTGTTTGAAAACCTTGACCTACCTTGAATGGGTCGGTCGAATTGGTAGGTATTCAAATCGCAAAACTCTAATGCTTGTCATTAGACTTTAGACTTTTGAGATTTCAATACCTACCCATTTAACCAATATCCAAATATTCAGGCTCAGCACTACAAAGGGCCACACATTGGCCTGTGGTGTGCCAGTAGATAATCTGTAAATCGCTCCCCTGACAAAGTGTGACCCACCCTTACTTTTCACGTGGAGGCAAAAACCTCTCATTTCTCAGTTCTTATTTTACACTTCGTCACCCACAGCCTTTTGTTTGGGCACACTCTCCTGATCCTTGTTTAAAATGGCCGCCCCCACACAGCACTCTATACAGCCCAAGCTACGTAGGGTCGGCGGTTCGATCCCCTCAATCCCCCTCCTCCAACTGTCAGCATGTTGAAGTATCCTTGAGCAAGACACTGAACCCCAACTTGCTCCCCGGGCGCTGAACATTGCACCCCACTGCTCCTATGTGCCATAGGATGTGTCAAATGCAGAGAATATCTAAAAAATACTGAGAATGACCATTAAAGGTCCTCTCTCTCTCTCTTGTCATTTAAAGCAACACTTTAAATGACATCCCACACCTGGATCTGCATTTCCAGTGGCTTCACCTGCTGCAGAACCTGGAATGGGGTTGTCCAAGAAGAACAGTATTGTTGTCTGAGCAACCAAGGAGGCCCTGACAATGAATGAATGAATGGTTTAGGTTTTTCTTTGAGAAATGGGTTTTCTTTTGAGGGCACAATTATATAAATTTCCCATTCAGAACTTTATATTTACATTTAGGGCATTTAGCATATGCTTTTATCCAAAGCGACGTACAAAAAGTACTACGTTCTCTGAGCAGTGGCTCTCAATGATGGAGGAATCTGTGCACCAAGCTTTGTTGACCCCCCCCTTTGCTCTTACCCGAGTCGGCTGTCCGATCTGCTCTGAAAACATTAGGTTAATGGCATTGTCTGGGACAGAAGGGTTTAGCCAAGTTTCTGTGAAAATCAGGAGATTGCGGTCCATAATCCGTTTGTTGGTGGTAATCCTCAGCCGTAGCTCCTCCATTTTATTCACATGGGATCGGACATTGGCGAGGAAGATGCCAGGAAGGGCAGTCTTGTGCGGTGCGAGGTGAAGTCTGTCTTAAGGCCTCCCCGACAGCCGCGGTGAATGCGTTTCTGCTGCCACCGCCTCTCCATGGGCCTGGGCGGTGGGGCAACCCTGGTTTGCCCCGCAAGATGATCTCAGCTGTGGTCCCAAGATCGTTGATAAAGTTGATTATGGGAACCGATGATGATAAGTTCCTGTCGGCTGTATGATATGTTTGCCAGACTGTCTTTAGTGAAAAGACTCAAAACCAGATAAATAACAACTAAGTTGCACTTTTTATCCAGACCACCGGCCGCGCGCCGCCATCTTGGTCCCTTGGTTCATTCAGTAAGTGTGCGTTCATGTGTGTCTATGTACGTGTCTTACAGCACCAGCTGGAGGAAGAGGCTGCAAAGCCCCAGGAGCCTGAACGGCCCATCTCGCCCCCTCCGAGCGAGGCCAAGCACCGCAGCCTTGTGCAGATCATCTACGATGAGAACAGGGTATGACATCACACAGACTTTCCGGTCATTCTCTTGGACTTGGTTTCTCTCATTTCCAAACCCTGTGTGTGCTTCGAGCTGTGCATCTTTGCATGTGTTTTTTAGAATGTTACCATTATCACTCATGCAGACTGTGTTCATGACATCCATCGTCTCCCGTGGTCTGTGATTGTCTCGCTGGAGTGATGCAAGATAATGAGTTGCATCACTCCCTCAGCAGCAGGGCTCCTCTGCCTTGGAAGCGAAGGAATAGACCTACTATGCAGAGTTATGTGTGTGTACCTATGAGGAACTCTATTTGTGAAAATAAAGCAAGAAGATTATGGTTGTGTGAGAGTGGTGCTTTCATTACGTGAGGTCCTCTTACGCTGGGTACACACTACAGGATAATTAGCACAATTTTGGGCACGATTTTCCCCTTACAACTCGGCCAGCAAGTCCAGATTTTCCAGATTATCCTGTGGTTTGGGGTAACTCATCGAGTATGCAGTTTGTGGATTGTCAGGTGGGAGGAAGATAGCCAATTGCCAAAAAAGCCAAATGCGAAAGTGAAATGAATTTTCCGAAATGGAATGCTGCAACATGTACAGTCTACTTTCACTCCTTCTCCATGACTTCTTTTATAGTTCTAGTAAGAAATTCACAAAGTGCAGAATGGACCACAAAAGGTAGCATAGCTATCATAGCATGGCTGCCATCTGTTGTTTGTTAACGCTAAAGTCACGTTATTGATAACGAGATTGCAATTTACAAGTTCCGGTATTGAGAATCATGACTGGGCTGTTTAGATAAAGGATGGAGTGTGTGGTGTGCTGTTTGGCAAAATTGTTGCCTTCCAGACACTTAAGTAAAATGGTTAACTTTATTTTCATCTGTTAGGTGCTTGTTCTCATGTTTTTTAAATTACAAAAATTGTCTAGGGTGTGCCAGGCTTTAAGCTTGTGTTTATTGTGTTACTCCCTCAGAGAGTTGGTCCTATAGGTATTGACAGCGACTGTGTGTGTGTTTACTCTTTGCTGGTATTCAGATTTCTTGCCATTTTCACATCTCTTGTGTTCCATTGTACACACACACACACACACACACACACACACACAACCTCTGCATAGACATTCATTTTTAGCACCTTATTTCTGAGCCCGTAAGGAATCCTAGACATGTCTGTATTGGTTGCAGCAAAGTGCTGTTGGATCCACTGCAAAGGGGCTTGCTGTGCCTGCTAATGGGGCCATTACCGATGCTCTTAGTCCACCTAGTGGTGAGAGTTAAAACTCTTGCTCGCTCGCTCGCTCTCTCTCTGTCTGTGTGTGTCTCTCTCTCTCTTGCCCCAGTTTCTCAAAAGAAACAAATATCTTTGATGGTGTCCCTGGTGGGACGGAGAGAGTAGTGCTTCACTAGTTAACACTCATCCACCCCAATGGAGGAATCGCTGCGTTTTCACACAAACCCCTTTTTAGGCCTTTTTCCGGAGAAGACGCCCAAGTGGAGGTATCTTTGATAGTGGGAAGTGAAGCAGGGCTCATGCAGTGCCCCTGTGCCTGCTTTGGCTCACACACACTACTTTATTATAGTCAAAGACAGACTGTATATATATGCTTCCGCTTGTGTGCACTGTTTCAGAATCACTTTCAGAATGACCTCTGTTGACCTCTATTCAGTACTTCTCTCTTACTTAGTCTCCAGCCCGCCTGCAAGTACCCAGCATAGAATGTGTATAATATTCATAAGTCTTTATAATGTGTCACAAACAACATGAAATTGGCCTGATTTCTACTGTTACGCTATTTAGTTACCAGTGCCGTTGCGTAACATAACTCTTTCACCCCTTCTAATATTATTTTGATGTTCACTGCTTATATTCTGCTTATTCGTCGCCCATTCTGTCTCTAAAAATAATCAAAAAAACTGATTAAAACTAATAGAAACATTTGTGAACACGCTAATATTTTCACTCCAAAATCATCCCTTTTCCTATGACCAGATTCTGTTTTGGTTTGACAAATGCACTAATGAAGTAAGTTTTGACCATTTCCGATTTACATTGCTGAGATGCATCCTCGGAGCAGAAAATATTATGGTCACAAAACTCTGTTTTCTTTTGCTGGCCAAGCAATCGCCACTCATCTACACAACATCGAGACCTATGGATTTGAGTTTTAGTTCTTACTCAGTGCTCGCATTCTGCATGTCTTTTTCAAGTGCTACCTTTTGTTATATGCACACAGCATTGTGTTTTTACCATATAACCAGTCACAGAAGGTGGCAGCAGTTGAAATGACCCACATTCATGTCACGCTGTGTTTGAAAGCCTCATGTTATGCAGAGAGTTTGTTGTTACCTCCCGCAGATGTCTGCACTGTTCTAATAACAAATCTAATAACGTACACTATGCCCAGTAATGCCTCAACGTACAGAGTCGTATGCCAGCACTACTGATATCTGTATCAGCCTTCCTATGTCTCTGTGTATTTGTGTGTGTCAGCACCTGGCTGTAATTACTCCAGCTCTCCCTGTGGGCCTCATGCTTTTGTCACCGCGGTGTCGTGTGTCACTCGGGGGCCCGTTGTCACCGGACCGGCTCTCCCTGACGATACAGCCACCCCACCGATGGCCCTTTGTCAAAAGACCCCGTGTGGCAGAGGTCCCTGTGGGGCCCCCATTGGCAACACAAACCCCACAGCACAAGGCCTGGCCAGGGCTTGTGTTTGGAATGGTCCCGTTCAGCTTTCTGTGGTGTATTAAAACGGGTCCTACAGCCATTGTCTTCTTACTTGTATTCTACATTTTCTTCATTATTTTCTGTTATTAGTTCTAGTTGTCATTGTTCCATAACGTCAATGACAACGTGATGTTATGATTGGTCTGAACAATTTTTGGGACAACTACATGGGGGATTCAGTTTATTTGACTGCGGTGCAATTTAATTGAAACTTTGCACAATATACAAACCTCCTGTTTTGTTTCATAATATTTTGAAGTACCCCATATGCAACACTGCCCTACACGGCATTCCGACCTGCTTTTCATTGAAGCTCTCCTGTAACAGAGTTGCACTCGGACCACTGACTTCCTCCACACAGCACTTTTAGATTTTTGAAGCGCTATTCACGCAAAACATCTGTTTTAACTAGGGCTGTCAATCAATAAAAAATGTGTATCTGATTAATCACATGATAATGCTGTGATAATTCATGATTAAAAGCGAAATCTAAATTTGCTGGGAAAAGCCCCCCAATGAAGATGTTTCAGTTCAAAATCAAAAATCGGATGATAGTAGGCAAGTGTACTCCAGACGAGAATGGATGGAACAGCCATTGTTCTGACTTTCGGCACACAGAGAAATAGAGCAGAGCAACACGTTCCTCCCAGACACCCACACTCTGTAGCGGGCATTGTAGTCGCCTTGGTGTGATGTGTGTGGACAGTCCAAGCACGGCCATGACCGTAGTTGTCGTTTTCGCCCTACATTGATGTGGATGTAGTGTCATTGGTGACAACATTCCAGAAGTGGAACATGCAACAAATCTCTGCATGAACCGGGCACTATTGTTGATTACATCACCAGCACACGCTCGCTCTTGCATAGGAAGCTGAACGACAATGCACACGACCATATAGAATCGAGGAAGAACCGCCACCTTAACGTGGTGGAGGGGTTTGTGTGTCCCTGTGACCCTGGGAGCTGTGTTGTCAGGGGCAAAAGGCCCTGGTAGGGTCTCCCAAGGCAAAGTGGTCCCAGGGGAGGGGCCAGACAAAGAGTGATTAAAAAAAAAAAACCCCCAAAAAACCCTGATGAAACGGCCAAAAGAAAAGAGCTGCGTTACCTCGCCCGGGACAGGGAGACCAGGGCCCCCTACTGGAGCCAGACCTGGGAGGGGAGCTCGCTGGCGAACGTCTGGTGGCCGGGCCTTGACCTATGGGGCTCGGCCGGGCACAGCCCGAAACAGCAACATGGAGCTACTGCCCTGTGGGCCCACTACCTGTAGGGATAGGCATCGGGGTTGGTGCAAGCCGGGCGGCAGGCAAAGGCTTGGGCGTGCTGATCCCCGGCATCGCAGACTGGTTCTCGGGATGTGGAATGTCACCTCTCCGGCAGGGAAGGAGCCGGAGCTGGTGCGGGAGGTTGAGCGGTACCAACTAGATATAGTTGGGATCACCTCTACGCACAGCACTGGCTCTGGAACCAAACTCCTGGAGACGGGCTGGACTCTCTCCTGAGCGCCGCTGTGTTGGAATTCTCCCCAGTGAACGAGAGGGTCGCCTCTATGCGATTACAAGTTTTGGAGGGGAAGGCTCTGACTGTTGTGTGTGCTTATGCACCGAACAGCAGTTCAGAGTATCCGGCCTTCTTGGAGTCTCTGGGTGGTGTCCTGGAAGGTGCCCCGTCTGGGGACTCTGTAGTTCTACTGGGAGACTTCAATGCTCACGTGGGCAACGATGGAGAAACCTGGAGGGGGGTGATTGGGTGGAACGGCCTGCCTGATCTGAACCCGAGTGGTGCTTTGTTATTGGTTTTCTGTGCTAGTCATGGATTGGTCATAACGAACACCATGTTCGGGCATAGGGTGGGTCATAAGTGTACTTGGTACCAGAACACCTTAGGCCAAAGATCGATGATCGACTTTGTGGTCGTATCATCAGATCTGCGGCCATATGTCTTGGACACTCGGGTGAAGAGAGGAGCAGAGCTGTCAACTGATCACCACCTGGTGGTGAGTTGGCTCAGATGGCGGAGGAGGCTGCCGGACAGACCTGGTAAACCCAAACGTGTGGTGAGAGTGAACTGGGAACGTCTGGTGGAGGCCCCTGTCAGCGAGGTCTTCAACTCTCACCTCCGATTTCTCGTTCATCCTGGGGGAGGTTGGGGACATAGAATCTGAGTGGGTCATGTTCAAAACCTCCAATGCAGTGGCGGCTGCTAGGAGTTGTGGTCGGAAGGCCATCAGTGCTTGTCGTGGCGGTAACCTAAGAACCCGCTGGTGGACACCAGCGTTGAAGGAGGCCTTTCGGACTTGGTTGGCCCAGGGGTCTCCTGAAGCAGCAGATGTGTACCGGGAGGCCAGAAGGGCTGAGGCTTCGGCGGTCACTGAAGCAAAAACCCGGGTGTGGGAGGAGTTCGGGGAGGCTATGGAGAAGGACTTTCGGTTGGCCTCAAGGAAGTTCTGGCAAACCGTCCGACGACTCAGGAAAGGAATGCAGGGCTTGGCTCAGGCTGTGTTCAGCCGGGGAGGAGAACTGCTGACCCGGACTGGGGATATTGTTGGGACACTTTGAGGAACTCCTAAACCCGACCAACGCATCCTCAGTGGAAGAGGCCGAGTCTGAAGACTCAGGGGAAGCCTCGTCCATATACCTGGCAAAGTTCTCTGAGGCAGTCAAGAAGCTCTTCAGTGGCAAGGCGGCAGGTGTGGATGAGATTCGCCCTGAGATGCTGAAGGCTCTGGACATTGTTGGGCTGTCTTGGCTGGCACGCCTCTTCAGTGTCGCGTGGAGGTCGGGGACAGTATCGGGGTATCACACTGCTCAGCCTCCCCGGGAAAGTTTACTCCAGGGTGCTGGAAAGGAGACTCCGGCCGATTTGTCGATCCCCAGATTCAGACCCGGGGGATCCTGTGGGGGGTATTGAGGGAGTATGGGGTACCGGGGCTGTTGATACGAGCCATTCGGTCCTTGTACAACCAAAGTGAGAGCTTTGTTCGTATTCTCGGCACAATGTCAAACACGTTTTCAGTGGGTGTTGGACTCCGCCAAGGTTGCCCCTTGTCTCCTATTCTGTTTGTGATATTCATGGACAGGATCTTGAGGTGCAGTCGAGGTGAGGAGAGTGGTTTTGGAGAGGAGGTTTTGGAACCTCAGAATTGCGTCTCTGCTTTTTGCAGATGATGTGGTTCTGCTGGCTTCATCAGACTGTGACCTCCAGCATGCTCTGGGGCGGTTTGCAGCCGAGTGTGAAGCGGTTGGGATGAGGGTTAGCACCTCCAAGTCTGAGGCCATGGTTCTCTGCCGGAAAACGGTGGACTGCTCCCTTCGGGTTGGGAGCGAGTTGTTGCCCCAAGTGAAGGAGTTCAAGTATCTTGGAGCATAAAATGGAGCATAAGATGGACAGGCGGATTGGTGCGGCGTCAACAGTAATGCGGGCGTACCAGACCGTTGTGGTGAAGAGGGAGCTGAGCCGGAAGGCAAAGCTTTCAATTTAACAGTCAATCTACGTCCCAACCCTCACCTATGGTCATGAGCTCTGGGTAGTGACCGAAAGAACGAGATCGCAGATACAAGCGGCCGGAATGAGTTTCCTCCATAGGGTGGCTGGGCTCAGCCTTAGAGATAGGGTGAGGAGCTTGGACATCCGGAGGGAGCTCGGAGTAGAGCCGCTGCTCCTTCGTGTTGAAAGGAACCAGTCGAGGTGGTTCGGGCATCTGATCAGGATGCCTCCTGGGCGCCTCCCGTTAGAGGTGTTCCGGGCACGTCTAACTGGTAAGAGACCCCGGGGGAGACTCAGAACTCGCTGGAGGGATTATACATCTCATCTGGCCTGGGAACGCCTCATGGTCCCCCAGGAGGAACTGGAAAGCGTTGCTGGGGAGAAGGAAGTCTGGAGTTCCTTGTTCAGCCTGCTGCCACCGCGACCCGGCCCCGGATAAGCGGAAGAAGGATATGGATGGATGGATAGATGGATGGATGGATGGATGGATGACCATATAGTAAACCATTTCCAAAATGCTGGCCATTTCCCCACGAGAGAAACAGCCCAAGTCACAATCAAAAGCATGGGGCAGAAAATGTGGAAGTGCAATCATTTGTGTAAAAAAAAACAAAAACACTGCATTAAGGTTTGCAGATTAATCGTTAATGTTGACAGCCCTAATTTTGAACAATTGAACCGTTTCAGAAATAAAATTGGAAAAAACATCAACGTCAACTAAATGTCCGCGTAGCTACAGTCCTGTCTTGAAATATTACACCGTGGCAGCATGCAGCACCACGACATTGTTTGTCCAAACACTGAGGTCCAAATGTCTCCTCGGCCCTCTGCTCGCACGCCCGCTGGTTGTGGGCCACTGTTTGGTTGCATGCTCATCCTTCTATGAGAGCGTAACGTGAGGGAACATAGGGGAGTGGTAGCTGGTCTGGATGGATGGAGAAGACCAGAGGGCAGCGTTACTCCTGGTTGCTAGTGTACTTGATGTTCTTTCTGTCTGTCTGTTTGTGTTGCGTTTGGCTGGGAAATGAAGTCAGATGAGGCAGCAGAGCATGCCATGTTGCAAGGAGAATCTATGAGATGGATGATGCAGGGAGAGTCGCAGGGAGAGAGGTCAGCATGTAGTGGGTGACACTGCTAGCTCATTGCCTGCTGTTGGCTGGAACCACTTCAATTGACGCACATTGATTCACAATTCAGTTTTATGTACTATTTGTTTAGCTATTTTGCTATCATCTGCACCCTGGCACTTTTATTGTGTGAAGCCAGACATGCAAGCTATTGAGGGCTGAGGGGACATCTCTCTCACAGCATCCATACCCCCTCTCTCTCTTTCCCTGCCTCACTCTCATCTTTTACCCACTTGCTCCCACTCACTCTCTATCACTCTATGCTGTCCCTCTCGCTGCTCTCTCTGCCCTCTCCCTACCTCTAATATCTCTTTACTGCTTCTTCATCTCTACCTACCCATCTGATCTCTCCCGCCCTCTCTTTCCCACTCTCTGTGTGCTTTGAAGTCAGTAATGTTGTCTCTTCTTCCTCTCTCTCTGGATGAGAGGGAGGGGAGAATGAGCGACGCAGAGCACCACCGTCCAGCCCATCGTTATTGGTTACGTCCATCCATCCTGCCAGTCCAGCCAGCTTCAGCGAGCCCTTGCACGGTGTTGCCGTGGTGATACCACAGGCACTGGTGGACAGCTAACGTGTTGCTGCTCTGTGTTCTCCTCTCTGTAGAAAAAGGCGGAGGAGGCTCATCGGGTACTGGAGGGACTCGGGCCCAGGGTGGAACTGGTGAGTGTCAACATCTCATGACAACATGGTCAGGGTTTGGGCATTGTTGTTATGTAGTAATATGTGTATAATATGTGAGAAGGTGTGTGTGTCTGAGTGAGGCCATAGGCTCTTGTAGCCCTTGTATGCTTTGGTCAATTCTTAGTGGTTGACTTTTGATGAATGTGTGCCTGTGATTTGCTTGCTGACAAAAAATTGTATTGCAAATGCTTATTGATATTTGTCATTTGTTGTCGAGAGGTTATTTACTCTTATTTAAAATACATTTTTCCCTCATACAATAAATTCCAAATATGTGTGGTAGGTTGGCATGTTGTATCATTGTTATAGTAGGATTACAGAGGTAGGAACCTAGAATTCAACCTATTCTCACTGAAAGGTCAAAGAAGGATATTATGGCGTGATTCATTCATGTTGCATTACAATCAAAGCTTTAATGTGTAGTTCATGTGACACTACTGTATGGCTAACACATCTGCCTTCTGATCTGCCCTCCCCCAGCCGCTGTATAACCAGCCTTCAGACACCAAGCAGTACCATGAGAACATAAAAATGTAAGTCTCTCATGCACACACACACATGCCAGATTGTAACAGTACACACACTCATGCACACATGCAGACATCCTCCTGCTCAGTTGCCCACATGCATCTTAATAACTTTCTGAATATGAGACTGGTAGAATAGACTATTTAAATGTTCTCATAGCTGTTGCATTGTCCAAAATGAACACCTGCCACCAGCCAATGGTGGAGATATTTGACCATTTGGTGGGAAAAGAAAGGGTTACATAATAAAACAACCTTGGCAGATAGATGCTGGCATGTAAAAGTGAAAAAGAAAATTCTCAAAGTACATTTGTAGAGCCTGACCGATACTGGCTTTCAGGGTCCAATATCGATATCTAGAAATAAAAGAACTGGTGTTCTGGGGGGGAGCAGCTCCTTGGGATTTGCCCAAAGAATTGCTACTGGGTTCCAGCAGTGCTTAGGGCCAAAGCAACATCGCATTCAAATCATGAGGGAAAGAAAGGAATTATCTGTATGGGGAGGAGCTTCTAACCTTCACTCAGAACATGATGTGTTACTTTCACTGTGCTGGGAGTGATTATGTGGATGTGCTCAGGTATAACATTTAGGTGTTCACCCACCACAGTAGAGGATTTCAGAAGAGCTAATTACAAATATCGATCAAGGCCATTTCTAAAGTTTCTATATTGGCAAACGTATACGCTGATACGATACGATATGTCTGTGATAGGCCAATATGGGATGATAAAATCGACCAACTGATATTTAGGTGGGCCTCTATGCATTTAAGAACCTACTGTTCTCTCATCCATGCCGCTGACGTGACTTGCAGTTGATCAGTTTAACACACTTTGTGTTCAGCAGTGTGCGGTGTGCTAGCCTTAGGACGATGTTTAGCCTTGGATTGTCAGCCTACAGTTAGGTTCTTGACGTTTTCTTGCCAGAGCTTTCATAAGCAGTCCATGGACCCCCGGAGTAATGCAAGGTCTACTAGATTCCTATAGGCTGTATAGATCTTTATTGGTCATAGCTTACCATATGGCACTAATTAACAATTAACATATTACAATTTATTGCATTGTGTATGCTGAATTTGCATTCTACCCAATGCCATGAGAGAGACAGTAAGAGTGAATCGGGCTCTCGCATGAAAAAAATTAAATGTATGGGAAACACTATCGATTGGCGTCATTCTCTTGGATCGATAAAAATACATTTGAAAAATCAACTGCCTAACTAAAGTCAACATGTGGGAAACACTACATTGACTTTGTGGCTGGCATGAGCCACAAAGTAGCGCATCATAATACAGTAGATCAATATTGAAATAGCATATCAATAAATGAGGTGTCTACTTGAGTTCTGCTGTGTTTCCCTTGAGATATGGGGTAAAGGGCATAGGACGCCTTTGACATGCAGCCAAATGAACAGACGCTACCGTGAGGAGAACCACGGATTCTCTGGGTGTGGGCATTGTTGAAAACGATTTGGATGATGCAAGTGCACAACTCAACAAAATATATATCTATCATAGGTCTAGTCGTTTTAAGATGTTTTGATGTGGAAATGTTACATATTACACCTTGTAAAGTCTATATTTCCACATCCAGGACCTATACGAGCGGTTTGGATTGGGCAGTTATTTAGACTCTTCAGTCTGCAGTGGGAACTCTGTGTCTTCTACTTTGTCCTTGCCCTGTTATTCTTGCCATTGTTTCAACATTATTGCCTCAAAGCACAAGCCCAAAAGCAGCCTTTCTTTATAAGCATTAATGTGCGTTGGGGGTCCAACCGCAGCTGTGTGGCTTTGGGCCCACTGACTTCTTTCCAATGCTACAGGGTAGATAACATCACTGGTGAGTGTATTAGTCCTAACTCTGCCCTGTCCTACCTGTCTTCACGTCTCTACCAACCCAACATGTACTGTGCTTCTGATGCTATTAAACTATTGCTGAGTTATTGAAGTCATTTTCCTTTCAAGTGAATTCAGATCTCGCTCTAGGGTGCCTATAGGTTGGCTGCCGGCATCAGGGATGGAACAGTGCCTTCCGTTTGTCCGTTAAACACCCTGGCCACTACATTATCCAGCCCATTATTTACATTTTGTTAAAAAGTCTTTCTGATGGGAAGAATATTTGAAGAATATAATAAAACAACTCAACTGTTGATTAGAATTTGAGTTGCAGTATTGGATTTCTGGCAACTCAAACAAAGGCATTCTTTTGAACAGAGCGGTTCATCTCATATTAGACATGATATGGTAGACGACATAAGAAGCCCTTTGCTTCTTATGGGTGTAACACTCGCCCCCTGCTGTGTTCCACCGCACACGTCTGCAGTGACAGCGGCCTGTGCTGGTTGTTTGGATTGGCTGCGTAGGAGTGGACCAGTGTGTTTTCAACTCAGGGTTTTGTTGTGACAGATTAAAAAGACATGTTGGCGGCAGCAGGGGGGAACGCTCATCCCAAGCGGTGGGATAAGCACTGTTCACACTCATTAAGTACCCGCCTCCTCCCCTTCCATCCTCTGAGTGGAGAGCTTCCCAAACCTAACAGGCAAAGTGAATCACGCAGCATCAAATTGCGTTAACCAGGGGGGAAAGTGACCGTGACATCCGTGGAATAACAATCAGGAGTAAAAGTTTACAGTTTTCTTGTAGCGTAGGGAGAGACGGACCAGAGGCTGCCAGAGCAGTTTTAGGTAACCAACCTTTCCCAAGGCTTGACCAGCTTTACAAGTCTGGCTCCTGCTCTCCCCTACTCTCTCTCTCTCCTTTGCTCTTGTTCTCTCGTTCTCTCTCTCTCCACAATCCTTAAACTGCAATGTAATGGATTTTACTAGTGGCATCCAAGGACATGCAATACTGTATCGTTGTGAAGAGAGCACAGTGTATGCACATTTATTAGTTTTTCATGTTAGAAGGATGCCGTGCATGGTGTTGAAAGTATTTAATTTTTCACAATGATAAGAGCATCCAAAGTTGCATTTTAAAGAAATTCCTTGTATTTAGGTTAAAAAGACATTTCACTCCTACTTGCTTTCTCTCCCCCCCTCCCCCGCTCTCCTTACAGAAACCAGGCCATGAGGAAGAAGCTCATCCTGTACTTCAAGAGGAGAAACCATGCTCGGAAGCAGTGGGTGAGTACAGAGTACAGCAGTACCCCACCACCCGCTTTTCTTCATCTGCGTCCGTCATAGACAGAGCACACAAGAAGACCGTTCACTGCACGCAGGCTGCTCTCAGCTTTTGTCAGAACTCCCTGCATGCTTAACTGAAATGGCCTGTGGTGTGTGGATAGCATGTGCCTTTCCCCCAGATTTTATTTCACATATAAAGGCCAGGGCCAGCAAAACATGAATGCATTTTGTCTAGTGTGTGTATGCTGCCTTGCATGTTGCTAATCAAGTGCGTTGAAGTCAAAGGGCAGCACTATAAATACAGCATGCATCAATGGGGCAAGCTCTGATGCCAGAGTCAGGCATACCTCCAATCTAGCACTTTTTAATATTACATTAATTAAAGATTTATTGAAATGGAACACAGAAACAGTGCATAGACTCAACAGATAAAGTTGTATCATCAACCACTGGTTTGCAATTACAAAGGTGAAAAGATAGATGTTTTGCTTTGCAGTTGTAGACGAGCCAGGTTCCCTGCTTTTACACAACCATTGATGCAGCAACAAGCGATGCAGCCCGTATCAATGTCCTCTCCTGTTGTGTGTAAACCAGGGGGATGGACAGAGGAGGCTGGCAGACAGAGAGACTGGTGCTTTAAGAAGCTTCCGAGGTTAATGGGCTGCTTCACGGCCTGTGTGGGTGTGCACCACCTTGGCTCAAAGCCAAGCCCCCCCATAGAATACTAACACAGCAATACTCTGTCAGCAGTACAGTACAGTTAGTCACCTGACAGAATAGAGTGAAGCAACGACACCTTTTGCCCTTAATTCGAGCCAAAAATGTTAATATCCTTGCAATTTATCACACTCTGAATTAGTATGACATCCTCTCTAACATGTGTTGCTTTCACGAGGCTGTATGATGATGATGACTGCTTGCGTGCGTCAGTGTCTTAGTGATTCACGCTGCGAGGAGAACAGCCGCAGCGATGAGGGAGACGAGGTGGTTTATCTGTGAGTTTGAAGTGCCCCCTCTGTACACGTACGCGCTCGGCAGGAACAAAAGTTCTGCCAGCGGTACGACCAACTGATGGAGGCCTGGGAGAAGAAGGTGGATCGCATCGAGAATAACCCGCGACGGCGAGCCAAGGAGATGAAGGTGCGGGAGTACTACGAAAAGCAGTTCCCCGAGATCCGCAAGCAAAGGGAGATGCAGGAGCGCATGCAGAGGTGAGGGCCACACAGGAGGTTTCCCTGAATCTCATTTCCTCCCTGTTGACTTCTCTCTCTCTGATGGGACTGTGAGGGACATTAGTCGAAAGTTTCTTTTAGATCAAACGCGCATCTATTCAACAAGGCGAAAGTGTGGCAAAAACACAGACAAAATAAATGTTTGTGTCAAAGCTATAGTATGCAGCATTTTTTCCATTAAGAATTGCAGGTGAAAAAGATGGATGGATCCTCAACCTATAGTCTGTCCAGTTCTAATGGAGTTTTGCAGCCTTTTTAGTGTAAAATAGCAAACTGCAGTTTGTGGATGTGAAGGGTTATTATATACATCCATGCTTGGAGATGTTGGAGAAGGTTGCTTTCCTGTTCAGTAACAAAAAATAGGCTATCACTCATTCTGAGAAGTTGATATCAAAAGGAAACGGTTGAAGTGCTCACCTTCATGTTATCTAGAGCAATCCACCACAGTGCATGTAAACTTTGGCTTGTAGCACCAACTGCTATCGAGATTAATGATCAACACAGATAGTGATAATTATGTCTATGAATGTAGTTTACCACTATGAATGCAATAAAAGGACTGTGCGTTGAGAAAAGTAAATAGGCTGTTAACGCCACCATGTCCAACAGTACAGTGTCCGTGGTGACTGACAAAGTGCCTGACTGGGATGATAAAACAGATTTATTTGCGGGCTAGATCCGTAAAACATCAATCTAAAATGTATGTAATTTTTCTCAAAATTGAATTTTCCTTGTACGTGTACAGTCCCATTCATTCCATGATTTGTAATGATTTTATTGATGTGGGAAAAAATGACGAAAAAATAAAACAGCAATTGTGTTCAATGTTAAAGGACCTTAACTCCAAAGACATTTTCTTGGCCCAGGTGTTACTGCTTTTGATGCTGTTGCCTGGTTACCAATCAAAAGGTTGCCTGCTTGTGTACCCTTTTCAGGGGACAAGACAAACATTTTCCACTGGTAATTATTTCATTTCAGGTTGTTGCCACCAACATGGCTTATTAAGTCAACGACAAAATAGTATGGCTTTGAGGTTGGCAATATACTTCCATAGAAAAACCAAGTTCATAACTGAATGCAATCAGCACCATTACATATGGAACTAACTTTTCTGCCTTGATATCTTTTACTATTGCTTCCAAGGTTGCGTATGGAAGTAAATGGGTCTCTTTGATTCAGCCGTCTTAAACCAACATGTATGACTTAAACCCCATGTTTTGTGTGTTTCAACACTCGTAGCCGCGTGGGGCAGCGTGGTGGTGGGCTGACCTCGTCTGCTGCTCGCAGCGAACACGAGGTCTCAGAGATCATCGACGGCATATCAGAGCAAGAGGTGAGCCCCCCCCATCCTGTAGCCTTCACTGCATCTTTTGACTCCTGCCTACCGCCCTGCAAAACACACTGGAGACACTTACTCTCATGCTCTCCATCCCCTTAGTGAAACAGATGTGCTTGTTAACCACATCGAACCAATGGCTGCTTTGATGAAATGAGGAGTGCTGGCATACACATTGTGACAGTCATGCAAGCAGAAACGCACACACACAAACGCATGGTATAGCATGTGTCTTGCTTTTACTTTGAAACTTGTCGGTGCAGTTGTTAGTTCCTCATATGACATCTGATCCCTGCTTCCTCTCCCACTGGACTCGATACTCTTTGCCTCGTCCACATCACTCTGGCTCCCTCAGGTGACTCTGGACCTATGCTGTGGGGATCTGTCTCATGAGATATTTGTAGTTTTTGGTTTTTCTTTCTCCATAGATCCCCCACATTTTTTGTCTGGTATTAAAGCAGTATATCTTGTATAATCTTAAAGAAACCTTCTTGCCTCAACATTGGATGCTGGACCTGTTATTTATTGTTTTGTTTTGGCATGATTTTGATCATATGGTTGAAATCAAGAGAGAAACCCATTTTCTATTCTCTGTGCTGAAGCCACTTTATTGACGTGACAGTTTCGCACACCGCAGTGTCTGTTGCCTCCAGAAACCATTTCCTCTCTTGTCTCCTGAACTCTCACCCACTTCCGTGTACAAAACTTCACTCAAGCTACTACTTCAGTGGTTTCTAAACATGGGTTTAGTAGATAACATCCCTGCCAGAAGTTTAGTGTCCATTTGTGTTGGCCTCACATAGGCTTGACTTTCTGTATGTGTGTCTCCCAAAAAAAAGCAACTCTCTGTCTCTTTCTGTCAGAACACCGAGAAGCACATGCGGCACCTGGCTGTCATCCCACCCATGCTGTTCGATGCCGAGCAGCAGCGCATCAAGTTCATCAACATGAACGGCCTGATGGGCGACCCCATGAAGGTGTACAAGGACCGGCAGGTGATGAACATGTGGAGCGAGCAGGAGAAGGACACCTTCAGAGAGAAGTAAGAACCACGAAAACCTCAGCCCTGTTGTGCCAAGCGTTGTCATGTTGACATTGTCCTGTATTCGCCTCCCCCCCTTGCTTTCCTTACCTGCTCTTGTGGAGCCTTCGATCTTTGGCTGAAAGAGGTGCCGCACAAAGATCCCCAGCAGATTTACTTTTGTGAATACAATGGAGCAGTGTAGACATACTCGCTCCCATTGTCGGCATGGCTGCGTTTGAGTCAGCTAGTCAGCGATTGGGGAATTGAAGCTTCCCCCATTTTTTGTGAAAAGGGAGTTTAGGAGCTTTTTGCACTGTCAAGGTGAATCCAGGCTGCAACAGTGGGAAAGCAGGGACTCTACCCACATGCGCACACACACACACACACACACACACACACACACACACCAGGGACCATCAAACTTATACAGTATACTGTATACTTGAGGGATGGCATCTTTTCGGAACCACTGATTTGATGTCTGCTCAGCAGTGTTAAAATGTTCTGGGTTTTGAGTGTGCGTGACACTTTTCTTTTGCCCTCAGGTTTATCCAACATCCCAAGAACTTTAGTCTGATTGCATCTTTCCTGGAGAGAAAGGTACAGTCCACATGGTCTACACACAGCTTGATGTAATTAGATTAAACAGGCTCACATTGCGATTCACCGTGTGTTTCAGACGGTGGCCGAGTGTGTGCTCTTCTACTACCTGACCAAGAAGAACGAGAACTACAAGAACATTGTGCGCAGGAACTACCGGCGCCGTGGCAGAAGCCAGGTATGTCCTCCCACTGAGAGTACGGCGACTCCGTGGGCCTTCCCTGACGCCTGTCGTCATGGAGACCCATGCCAATGATGGCACTCTCAAGCCTCAGCTAGCTCAAGCCAATGAAACTCCCAAATGTCATCTGAGCACGCTGACCACCCAGCCCATTCCCTGTTCAAGGCTAATGTGATGTCTCTCTCCTTGTCACTCTCTTCTTCTTCTTGTTCTTCTTCTTCCTCCTTGCCTTTTTAGTATTTGTTGTGGTGTCTCCATTGCTAACGAGCTCCCGGGTCCCGTGTATAGCCTCGGCTCCCGGGGGCACTGGGTCTGTTAAGCTGCATGGCGGCGGCTAATGAAATGGCGCGTTAATTAACTTGTGACCTTTTTCCTCCTGGTGGGCGCAGGCCCGCCAGTTTGTGTGCATTCCTCCTGGAGAAAGCTTCTGCCTCATTACCTGCCCCCCCATGTTTAGCCACACCCCCTGGGAAACAATTCCACACTTTCAGAGAGAGAGGGAGAGAGGGAGAGAGCGAGATAGAGAGAGAGAATGATATCGTATGTTGGAACCTCTCCAGCCGCTTAACTGTAATGCCGTTGTCTGTCTGTTTGAGAGTAGACGTAGCGATGTGTGTTATGTGCTAATGTGCACCTAGCCTTGTTGAATCCCCTGACCCAAATAGGCTGAAGGCTAGCGATGGCTGCTCCTTTCCCCTTCACCTTTGTTTTGTTTAAAGCAGACCATGTCAGCTATTGGATCTGTCTGGGTGGAGCACACTAGCAGTAAATGTAGGTAATCATAGTGGACGGTGATAAAAGGCTCAGTGTTCAGCACTTCCTCTGGGGCAGAGTGGGCGGTGGTCGTTCACTTCCATAGACTAATGGGTTTTATTTGTTTGCTGGCAAGTTAGAGAGAGTGGCAGTCGAGAGATAGCCATACACATAGGAGGGAGAGAGAGTAGGACTGCACAGTTCAGTGTTGTCACTCATTCTTCTTTCAGTCCATCCTGGTCCGGTTTCCCTTTCAACACGTGCTTCTGTTGAAAACAAGGCCAAGTGTCATGCGTCTTTTGAGGTTTACCTCCAGCGAGGCATGATTATGATGATGATGATGATGGTTCAGATAGAAATTTAACATCTTGCCGACTAAATGGAGATGGTGAACAATGTAAGTACTAATGGCCAGTCCATAGGAGGTGTTTCCTGTGTGTCTGTGGGACTAGCTGGTAGCAAGGCAAGACACCAGTCTTATACTATTATTTAGTTCCAGACAGTCAGGAAGTGGATGGGGAAGTGATTGCGGGCACTAAGCAAGTCCTGTTAGGCCTGGTCTGTTTGGGGAACCAATTTAAACACCATGTCAACTTCCCTTATCGGTCTGCTCACCTTTTAGTTTTTTCCTATTCCTGCGTGGTGTGTTTTTGTGCCTAAGATGTGTCCTGTGTATGTGTGCGTGTAGTTGTATGTGTGTTGTGTGTGGCGTGCACTTGTATCTGCCTCTCTGGTGTATCTGGTTTCGTGAGGATCATGTTTGTAATGAAGTGTCTCTTGTTGTCTTCGTCCCGGTCTCACAGCATGGCCAACAGCAGCAGCAGCAGCAGGTGAGCCGCAGCAGTCAGGAGGACAAGGAGGAGAAGGAGAAGGAGAAGGAAGGAGAGAAGGATGAGGAGAAGGCCGAAGCTGATGACAAGGAAGATGGAATGAAGTGAGTCCTATGCCATCTCTGAGAGAGATATGGGATCTCTCTCGCTCTCGCTCTCGCTCTCGCTCTCGCTCTCGCTCTCGCTCTCTCTCTCTCTCTCTCTCTCTCTCTCTCTCTGTGTGTGTGTGTGTGGTCAGATCAATGCTTCAGGCCATTGTATGCCTAACTTTAGTTTTCCAAAAACTAAAGTTAGTTAGTTATACACAGAGAACATTTGGAGAGCAGTACTTGGGTTGAGACAAAGCTGTTGAGACACAATGTTTTTTTAAAACAATTGTTCAAGGTTGGGCTTGCAAATGAGCAAGAAAGTTATGCAGAGCTGCTTAGCAGAAAGATCCCCATTTAGTTGAGGCCTGATAAAGACATTGTGTAGTTGTTATTTTGATGTACTGTGCTCTTGTCAGTAAGAAATTCATGTGAAGAAGAGAGCATTAACTGTTTAATATTTAAAGCAGCAGTCTACCCCACAAACATCAATTACCCGTGTTGCCTTCACACCATCACCACCACTGCCGATGTAGTTATTTTATAGTAGTCCTGCAGGACAGACTATTTATCAGCAGTGTTGTCAGATGGAGGTGGTGACGGTGATGAAGCATTCCTGCCAGCGCTGCCTGCCCCTCGGGCCCCGCCACAGGACCCCCTGTGTCCCCCTCCCTTCTCCTGCCTGTCAGCCCTGGCACAGCTGGCTCTGCTATATTTAGTGTGCCAGCTGCTTCTCTCAGCGAGAGGGGAGGGATGAATGAAGGAGCAGCAGGTTCAACTTCACTTGGCTTGTCTTCTGGAATGCCCATGTGCTGACATTGAATATATTACCTCACAAAAACAACACGCCTCCTTGGTTGGAGATCTATTTGCCTTTATTAAGAACCCTGCATTTGAAATGTTCTCTTTGTACTTCCTTCCTACATGTCGAACACTGGACAATACATTTCCATATTGGCATACTGGAAGTTCTAGATTTTGAACTTTGAGACTACAGGAAGGTGAAATACTGAAAATGTAACCATTGAATGTGAACATGCAGACAAACAGTTTTTTTCTCCAGTGTCTTGAACAACAAACCTCATGATTACAAAGAATCGTACCCAAAAGGTGCTTTCTTCTCCCTGATGTGATATTACCACACTGTGGAACTAATGTCTGCTCCCCTGCAGGGACGACACTTCTGGCGAGGACGGCGAGGACAAGGAGCCTGCTGTGACCGTGAAGGGCCGCCGCACGGCCAACAGCCAGGGCCGCCGCAAGGGCCGCATCACGCGCTCCATGACCAGCGAGGTGGAGGAGAGCACCGCGCCGCCGCTCAGCAGCGAGCTCGGTCAGTACCACACAGGGCTGACAGTACCGGGACAGTACCACACAGGGCTGACAGTACCGGGACAGTACCACACGGGGCTGACAGTACCACACGGGGCTGACAGTACCGGGACAGTACCACACAGGGCTGACAGTACCGGGACAGTACCACACGGGGCTGACAATATCGGGACAGTACCGGGACAGTACCACACGGGGCTGATGATACCGGGACAGTACCACACGGGGCTGACAGTACCGGGACAGTACCACACGGGGCTGACAGTACCACACGGGGCTGACAGTACCGGGACAGTACCACACAGGGCTGACAGTACCGGGACAGTACCACACGGGGCTGACGATATCGGGACAGTACCACACAGGGCTGACAGTACCGGGACAGTACCACACGGGGCTGAGACAGTACCACACGGGGCTGACAGTACCGGGACAGTACCACACAGGGCTGACAATATCGGGACAGTACCGGGACAGTACCACACGGGGCTGACAGTACCGGGACAGTCCTGGCACCATGTGAGGGTGTGCCTTGCGGCCGCCGTCTCCTTCTGCTGTTTGTTCAGTTTCTGGTGTGATTCAGAGTCCTCCAGAGTCTCAATCGATGAATTAATAGACTGCACTAATAGATAGATGGGCCGTGATTTACTTAAAGCCACACCGTAAATCCACTCGTAGCCGAACCTGACCCAGTGTTTACATTTCCCGTCAAATATAACACACTTACGCAAACACATCCGCCAAAAAACTAACTAAATAAATAAATAAATAACACACACACAGACTCTCTGTCTCTCTCTCTCTCTCTCTCTCTCTCTCTCTCTCTCTCTCTCAGATAGATTATCTATCCATCCATCTATCCATCCTATGGTAGTCATGTCCTGTCCCAAACCACAAGAGTGCACTGTGGCTCCTCCAGCCTTATCTGGGTCAGTCATGCACACTCGACTCCTACCCAGTTCCTGTTCAATGAGAATTATCGAATCATGCCGGAGACATGCTCTGAGACATTGCTGTAAGGAAATCGGTGTAATGAAGTTAGTTGAAATCATGTAACTGTGGGCCAAGAAACAAACACAGGATGTTATTTTGGAATCCGTTTTGAGTCACAATTTGACAACACCCCCGACCTCTGTGTTGTGGCTAACTGTCCAGTCAGCATTGTGCATGTTGAGTCTCTCTGCAACCTATCAGGGGACTCGTCACATTTCATCAGTTGCGTGTATATCTGTTGCATGCTCGCCGTTCCCGCCTGCAGCCGCGATGAATCCTCGGGCACCAGCAGCCCTCCGCAAACCCTGATGCATTTACTCATAGCTGGTAGAGATGCATGTCTGTCTCTCACTCATTCACACACACTCACCCACACAGGATCCAGTTGTAATACTTGTATTCATTAGCAGTTGAGTTTCCGACCCCTGGGTCCCCTTCTCTGTCACGATTCAAACCACGCTTTCTTCAATGGCATTTGCTTAGGTGCTCCCCCTTTACCAC
>OMKQ01054302.1:0-27007 GCA_900302335.1 Phycis phycis
GGCCACCCTGCCGTCCGCCGCCGCCGCCACCACTGCCTCAGCCTACTCGCAGATGAATGGGGGGCTGCCCATACCCAACGGCCCCCGCATCATCACGCCGGACTCCTCCAGCGAGGAGGCCAGTAGCTCCACCCACAGCCACAAGGCGTCCCGCGCGTCCGGCCCGCGGGAACGGGTGCGCTTCAGCGACAAGATCCTGTACCATGCGCTGTGCTGCGACGACGACGAGGATGATGAGGAGCGGCCAGACGAGGAGGAGGAGGAGGAGGAGGAGGGGGGGAAGAGCGGCCGGGCCACGCCGGACAGCGACATCGAGACCAGCCCCCTGGCCGGCTCCGTCGCCCCCAAGCGCTCCTACTCGGAGCACTCGCTCCACTACCCGAACTTCCTGGAACCTTCCTACGTCCCCTCCCCCGCCAAGGCGCCGAGTGGAGCCCACACACTACCCAGGAAAGGTCTCTTGAATCCTGGCTGCCGTAAAAAACTGCTACGAAACAGCAGCACACAGACAGTGTCGGACAAGAGCACCCAAACTGTACTGCCCTACGTTCCAACCAAACAGAAAACCAAGGACCACTGAACAAAATACAATAGCATTACCATAGAACACATGACAAGGACTGTGTACTATTTAATATTAAAAACATAGATCATAGATTAATACGCAAATAAATTGATTACTAAATAAATAAATGATATATGGGAAATCACTTGACTACCTAAAGTCATTCCAAGGCTCAGGGAAAACTCGACAATATAAAGGCAGTGAAAGAGAAAATGTATCGGAGGACCAAAAGGCTTGTGCCTATTATACGTAATGTTGATGAGATACGCTGAATGGATTCCCTACGTGTAATTATTTGCAAAATGTATTGAAATAACAAAAGCAATCTTCTTCTTTTTCTAGGTCTGACGTTTAAAGTGTTCCAAAAAAATTGCAAGTGTGAAGAGGTTATTTCTCCCGATGCACTCGTACAAATGGAAGAGAAAAAAAAAACATGAATAATATAATGCTTGTTCCTATAATGTGGATACAAAACTCTGCACATCCTTGTTCTCTGATTCTGTATAAACATTGTCTTTTTCATGTTCCAATTATTTCAAATGTCAGGGGGCACCGCAGCTGTCGCTGGGGGTCCGCACCGAGATGCACATCATGTGAGCTGAAGAGCCAGCGCAGCACTGTGTACTTGCCCTTGGTTTTTATAAATTATTTCAATAATTGATCTCTTCTCGCTCTGCTGATCAAAACCACTCACTAATGTCCGGTAAGTAGGAAGTTAATTAACATACATATGCGGGGAATGTGTTTTTAATAATCTGCTATCTGCATCACAGGCTCGTCAGCGCGGGCTGAGATTTCTCCTCGCTTTTTTTTTTTTTTTTTCGATAAGTATGCAACGTCCTTTGAGCCACAGGTATTGAACTGCAAGAAACAGCGCCGAGAAAGGTTTTTGTCTCTGCTTTCAGTTTCTCGGCGGGGGAATTCAGCTCGATAGGGCAGTGTTTTATTCACAGGCTAACGCCAATAGCCGCTGTGATCAATACGGCAGAAGGAGGCTGCGGTGAGAGGCCTCTGGAGCTGGCCGCGGAGGCCATTCTCCTGGGGTCTGCGAACAAAAACCTCACAGTCAGACCAATTTACTGGAAAAAATAGAACAAAAAAATCATACAGAGGATGTGGCCCCAGAGCTGACATTTTCAAAATATGTTCCACATAGTTTGAGTAAATGGCAAACAGATAGTGTTCCCGTCCAGAGGCTTTTTGCCAAGCAATAACATTTCCTGGGGTTTGGCTTTTGTGGCCATGGCGGTCCACCCCCAATGGTCTTCATCACCTTTACTCTCCTCATCATCCGTTCTGGTCCATGTGGAGATGATGTGAAAGGTCAACACTTTTAGTGAACCACCCAATGCTAACTTATGACTCCTGTGTAGACGTTCTTCCGCTACAAACTAATTATTAAAAAAACAATGTATTTTTTTATTCACTTTTTTGTATCAATCACTATATTTATATATGTAATATTTATGAAGGATTTCGATAAAATGTGCATTGCAATAAGGCACTCGTTTTGTATACCTATTATGTTAACTACGAGCCTATAACTTTGGATTTCCAGAAGTCCTTTGACATAGCATGAGGTGGAAGTACCTTTGAGCTAATTACCAGAGAATTGTTTTGGCTTTGTTTTTGTTAACAACTATCTTATCTGATTTAACAAATACTAAAATCAACCAAGCAGCATTTCACGGCTGATTTAGTTAATTATAGTTAATGATTTCAGATGTGTGCATAAGAGCTACCTGACATGGTAGAGTGGAAGCATATTAATCAAAGGTAATAACAATAATACCTTGGTAGTCAAGACCATTTGAACACAAGTTAGTTCCAAAAATAAAACCCAGATCAAGAAGCACAGTTAGAGGTATGATTTACGACCACAATTACAAGCTGAGGTTTCCCCTCTAAACCTTCCTGCTGGTCTCAGATCACCGGCTGTACGCTATATCTCTTGTTTCATTTCAAGCATTCAAGCGTTCATCCTTTACCCGTGATATGGTTTCTCAAGCAGAATGTACACGAATCGAATCGTAGCTAAAATGATAAATTAACCCTTCCCCTTCAGGTGAGCCACTCAGCAGTCACCCCCGTGTACTTGCTCAGATGCAACAGCAGTACTGGCAGCTGGGCAGAATGTAAGAATCGGACCAGATCATATCAAATATAGGCCCTTTATACATTGTTGACAATTTACATTTTCAGCGTGAAAGTCTCCAGCAAAGCCAACCCACATATTCTGCAATATTCTAGTAAAAAGGAAAAAAGGAAAAAATACAATCATGCCAGAGCAAACCAACGGGACTGTGAAGGCCTTCTTCCATTCAGTTCCTCTTTCATCTCCAGCCCAGTTCATCCTGAAAGAGTTCTTGTGAGAAAGAAGTGTTGAGAGGACATCAATGGCTTGCAATGCGCAGCATTGGCTGCCATTTTCCCTGCTAGACAAGGGACAGGTCATCCAGACCATTAGGATAAACAAAGCCAAGGCAAATTATCAATCACATGCAAGCCAACCAAGCTGCTGTTGTGATGCCTGCACACTCGCACAACTTCACCCTTTTAAAGAGGCACTCTTTAAAATTATTTCTTTTTTTATTTTTGTAGTAATCTTTTATAAGTCAAATATGCAATCAAAGCCCCTGTCCAAGTATAAATATGGTTTGGCACAGGTAAGGAATAGATCATCAGTGGGGATAGATTTGGAAATATTTAGACAAACCATTAGCAACGACCCTCCTTGCCAGTAGGCTCATTATTCATTCATAATGGGGTAGAACTTCATCCTCAGTTCTCTATAGGACAAAGATGGGTACCATCCAAACACCGTGCAAACCTGAAGACAGAACAATGCCAAGACTTCCTACCTCTCCAGGCAGGTGATAGCAAATGTGTATTTATGGAAATGTGCAACTTGGATCTCTAAACATGCCCAAGGGGGATGTCTGCTATACCATTTTGTTTGCATGTAATGGAGAATAAAACTACAGGTGCAGGCACGCTCTCTCTAAAGCCGCCGTGCAGTTTTAAAAGAGACACCGCGGCATGTGCCAACACAGTCCACCACAGCGCCTCGCGTTACAAAAGGTCTCTGTTGCTCCCATCACCCAGCAAAGGAAAAAGGATGATGGATCTCTGTTTGGCTGCTGATTCGTTAGGGTGAAGTTCAGAGCTCAATATACTCACTGATTACTATGGATCAGATAACCACCAGGGCTGCCCCAGCCCCCCTCCTCCCCACCTCAATCACTGCACATCTTCAATCCAGAGCCCCTGTGTTATGGGGGGGAACAAGTCAAACGTGGTGGCAGACACCTTACAGGATACTTACTGCTATTTCCCCAGCACTGCCTCTGACTGGAGAGACAGAACCATGGCTATACAGAAAAACTGGCACAGCAGGGAACCCAGCTGGGAGGCTGACAGTCGGAGGACATGTTACAGGATCTATGCTGCCTGGTCGGTTGTCCATCTCGCCAGCAAACTACAGCGCCTGAGAGATTGGACAGACAAGGCCACGTCCAAGTCTCACTTACCATCTGATTGAGCCGCGGGAGTGATTAATGAAGAGCCACAGAACCACAGATACAATTAGTTCTTCACAGGTGATGAAGGGCAGGGGCGGTCAACAGCGGGGGTAAAGAAATGCCGAAGAGAATGGGAGGAGGGCGAGCTCCAGGAATAAAAGACAAAACTGTCCCAACGGTTTGGCAGAAAGTAATTAGAGTTAATGAGAACCCTGTCACTTTCACGTGCACCATGGCGGTTTGATTGAAGAGTGTGCTGTGCAAAACAAAGAAAGGTAATTGGAGGCGATGATTGTTCCACATGAGGTCAGTGACAAGGCGATCATAAGCGAGAGCCGAGTCAAAGACCACCGTCACGCTAATCGCTACATTTGTTTAAAAACAGACACTGGAAAATTTGATTTAGTATCGAGGCGGTTCCCTTTTGAAACCATGTATCCCATGAAATGCCAGAATGGTTTTTGGTGTTACCACCATTTGGTGTTTCAAATTTGTAAATGGTACACGTTTTGATGAATGGTAACATTTCTCACCGTCATCAACATTTTGTGAAAATCAGCATTCCAATCTGGCCCTCCGTGAAATACCTTTTAAAGGGGTTACTGGGAGCACATGCGTTCTAGAAATGTTGTCAGAAATGCCAATTAGAAGGTGTGTAGAATCGGAAATGTTAATTTGTTATGATTCTGTGCACTTGATGAACTCATTAGATGCCCAGGAAGTGAGTGAATGGTGCCATTACCTCCATCCATTTCCTCATTGAGACCAAGAATGTTTGGAGCTGGATGTTGGTCACACTAAACACAAATAATTAGAGTAAAAATAAAAAATAATGGAGTGGCTGATGAAAGATATTGATAGTGTCACCAAGATAATTATGACAAGTTGTGAATGACACACATCAGAATATATCTGTGGCATATTGCATAACATTTTGTACATAGTTAATGTATGTAAAGCTGTGCACACTCAATAATCAAAATTTGAATGGGATGAAAATACAGATTTTTAATGGAATGGATCATTCTTCTTTGAGAAAATAATCTGTATTCATTAAATATGTGGTTTATTTAGAGGTTTTGATTAGGGGTGCAAACATGTACTCAAATAAACGAGTGCTCGTCAAGCAAATACATCCTGAGCCCGAATATTGGACTATTTGTTTGTTAGGTAGGAACTCAAGTCAGTATCCAAATGCTTCATTTTACTTTTTATGAAAACAAAAAAAGAAACTAGAATTATTTTGAATGCCCATTTGCCCATTTGTGAACCACAGGTAGAAGGCCACGTTTCGTCTGAATAGCCCAAAGTTTTTGTATGATGAAGCGCCTGCCACCCCAACATCAACATTGAGGCGTGACTAGAGAACAGCTCTGCAGTTCTTGACAGCTCTCAGCTTCAACCTGATTTTTTGTTAGAAAGATATCTGATATTCATGACAAATGGTGATATATGACAAATTACCAAGCAATTGCCTTACAAAAAACAATTAAACTGGACACGTGTTTCAAAATATTCCCAATGGATATAAAATTAAAGTCGCCATTTAAAAATATATCCTGCTAGCTCTGCCACAGTTAAAGCAGGGAACAAACGGACTTGGTGAGCTCTGATGGGTGCAACGCATATGTACTGTAATATGTAATGTACTGTAGGGGACACTGCACATTAGGGGAAACTTGCGGACAAGGTGCGCTTAAAAAAACTAACTTAATAAGTAATTAATAAGAAACGCCCTACAAAACGAGTACTCAAAATACTTTGCTTTGGACCTTGTTTTCGATAAATTTGTATTTCTTGCGTCCCTAGTTTTAATATGTTCGGGGCTCTGATATATTAGACCTATATAAACCAGGCCGCTGACACCCATTCAGTTGCAATTAGCATATGGATAGATGGATGACTGGGGGATAGCCATGCCGAGGGCAGCTGGGCCTTGCTACAGTAAGTGCATCAGAAAAAAAGGCCAGCAGTGTTTTTTTCCTGGCAGCTTCTCAGCATTTTCATGGCATTTTACAGGTAAAGGCCAAGGAAGGAGAGAGAATTGCTGACAGTTTAGTAAGACCAACAAATAAGAGTTAAATGATGATGAGGACAGGCAAGTCCCTAAGCACCCCTTATATCACCTTACAAAGGGGCTTTCCCCATCCCTCATATTTACTACTTACCCACTATACTCTCTCTCTCTCTCTCTCTCTCTCTCTCTCTCTCTCTCTCTCTCTCTCTCTCTCTCTCCTCCTTCCTCTCATTTCTCCTTTGCTACGCACTTTTTATCTGCTTGCTTCCTGCTATAAAGAGTGCTCCACCCTCTCCCAGGAGGCAGACATGGAAGGTCTTCATCACCCCGTGATGCACAGAGTGCCAAGGACAGGTTAGAGTCCTCTTTTAGGATCAGGTGCAGGAGGAGAAGAGATTGTGCTGGGGTTTTATACTGCAATGCTGAAAGTTCCATGGAGACAAGCGTGAGCCATGAATTAATTATCAGTGATTGGTATTCATTGGTACTAAGGGTCTGGCAACTGCACAAGGCTGCCATGGAAGCTATACTCACCTCCAATTAGTGTGGGTCTTTAATGGCAACACAGATGCACTGATGACTAGTTCAATTTCTCTGAGTTCAGATAAAGTCATCAAGAAGGTGGTGTCCCTGTAAATTGTGTATACCGCTGCATACTGCCAATAGAGAGTAGTGATCATTCTTAAATGACTACAATTAGTCAAATGTCAGGATGAATCTGCCCCCTCATGGTAGTTTGCTGACCCATAAGCTTAGAGGTATGTCAAAAGATGAAAAGCCGTGGGATTTCATTAAATCTTGAGCTTGTACCAAACCAAGAAATAAACATAAATCAGTTCAAATGTAACCATCTACCTCTGCCATGTTTGGTTACTCACGCAAAACCATGCACAAGAGAATTGAGTGTGAGTGAGTGATTTTTGGCATTTCCTTCATCTACAATTATAATGAACATTGTTCTTCATTATAAGATATAAAGCAATAAATTACATCCTAGATATTATCAGTTTACACAAATTGTGTAAAAAAAATATTTTATAGTTTGAATGTCCTTCAAACATTTGTGCAGTTCCTGTTTTCACAACATATATTTGTCCATAGACCTGATGGGTGTTGTGATCATTACTATGAAAAATGAAAAGAAATAAGATCCAAAGTAGACAACAATCAGGGTCAAGTCCATTAAGATGTCTCAGCAGAAAGGTCTCAGACTGAAGTTTACCATGAAGCGATTTCTTGGCATAAGTGTGCACTCGTAAAGTGGTCAATCACAGTTCTTTTTTTGCCTGTGTCCTGGGTACACTGGGCCAGGCTAATGCACCCATAAAACCCATAAAGCACAGCTTTTAAATGGCTGTGTGGGCCCTGTACCGGTCTGGTGTCTGGCAATGGGCTCCAGCGCCCTTGGTGTCAGACTAGGGTTTTAAGAGCATGTCAGGTGTAAATCTCGTGGAGGTAAGACCGATCTCCCAGTGTCCAAAGCAGATTTAGCACCGTGCTCAGAGGCCTAGAAGGCCAACTACAGCTCATGCCAGGAAGTCCAGGGAATAGAAATCCCATTCATATATTTTAACATGCAACAAATCAAACGATCAGGCTTTAATAAAAAAAAGCAAAAAAGAAATAAATAAAATACTTTAATACAAAGTTGTATTTTTTGACTTTCAGTTGGTTGAGGACAGGGGGATGTATAAGGCTGTATGCTTGTACCATTTTCGAATAAATAACAAAACATAACAAATGCAACTGGGTGTGACACTAAGACTCATTGACAAGGTCAGCAGGACCACAGCAACCACACAACACTGTAAACTCTCAAACTGCTTCGGATTGGTGAGATTTTGGATGCTTAAGAATAAACATACTTGACTTCAAACCCTACACTTGTACTTTGATAAGAGTACATTTTGGGGTTTCTTAACAGCTAATATTCCTTAACACTAAGTGTTGAGTATCACCACATTTACTGAATGGGTATCGATAATATGTGGCAGTCTAATGCAGACCAAATAGTGAAACTTATCTTATGTGTGGGGCAGAAAGAATTCAGTGAAAAGTCATGAATCCCAAACCACCAGACGTTCTTTGGATTTGTGGCTGCCATCAAGTGCTTATTCACCTCGTTCCTCCAATCATCCAAAACTAGTGAATGGGAAAGTGGAGATCTCTTCTCAGACCATTTACAACTATTTCCCTGAGGTGCAAACCCCATCACACCGTGTGTTTTTAGAGAGTGAGGAAGGGGACTTGGCAGCACAGAAGAATACATTTCTGCTTAATTAATCCCATTCCTTACTTTAGGTATTAAAAGGTAATGGTCTGTTTAACAACTTTCAGCGACACTAAACGGGTAATTAGTCAGCGTCTAATCATTTTTCATACATTTTATGGATATGTCCAGTGTTGGGTGTGCAGGGGAGAGTTTTCTGAAAGCCCCCCCGGTTCTTTCGCTGCGCCCCCTTTCACTAGGCCCACCGCACGGAATGAAGCCATCTCGCCTACAAGCTCCAACAATCCTCGGCAACTTACCATTAACCATGTCATGCTCTGTGATCAGGCACTCACTCCCCCCTAGCCCTATATCTCCCTCCATGACCCGGCCACCTGCGTCTGATAGCATGGGGTGGGGGGACAGCCTGTTTTGTCATTGTGCTCCAGCCAGAGGCCCCGAAGAGGTTGGAGAGATATCCTCCACCTAATGAAAATAAAAGGGAGGTAAAGGCAAGTGGGAGTCCAGGCACAATGAGCCAGGCTGACGTTGAGGTTGTCTGTGCAGCTGTTGTGGGCAGCCAATCCAAAAGCAGAATGCAGCATTTCTGACATTTATTCAAATGGCAGGGGAATTAGTATCACTTCAAGGGAGAGGGTCACACGCTGCCCAGGTGCAAATAGGAGTTCAATTGTTCTGTCTGTTCTCTAAATAAGCGCAGATGTTCTCAGACAAATGCCCGGATGGTGCATTCTGACTCGATGCAGAACAGGCCATTGTGTCTTTGAGAGGATGCTAAACAATAGAATCGATCACCATTGATACCTTTCATGTCTGCCTCAGAATAATAAAAGAGTAAAGCCCAGAAGATACAGAGATAATTTACCAAAGCAAGTGTTCATCCTCACAACAGACTAAGTGTTGTATTTAAACATCGTGCAACATGCGTCCAAACCCCATGAGGACAACATTCTCCGTACGCAGGATTGTTTGATTGTTGCAAACGTAAGCAGGTTTGAAGCTGGGCTGTGACTCCAGGTCGGCTCATTAAGACGATGTTGTCATCAGTGTCAGTTGATGAAATCCTGTGCTGAGCAGCTAAGGTGAATTCCCTTTTTCATCTGCAATCAGCACCCTACTGTTAGGGGTCAGCAAACATCGCTCTGTTGCATTTTCATTCGATCGTTTGTATCAATAACCAGACTGCCGGAGATCAGCACGTGGAGCGGTCCACGCCATTATGCTAACAAATGCAGCATCAATCATATCAATCAGACACAAACAAGCAAATGACTTGAATTTTACCCTGCAGCATGCCGAGGTCCACTCTCAGCCTGACCAGGATCTCCTCATGCTGGCTAGCCCAGCCCCAGAGCTCTTGAGAGAGGGCACCATACTGGATGCTCATTCGTGTCAGCCGAGAGTGAACTGCACACTTTGAGTGCCTTTGAATCATTCCATAGCTTAAAGCCTGGTATTTGTCCACACACAAGGCCAGAACCAAGGTCCAGGATCAAGTTCATGAATTGTATGAACAGCAAAGTGCTTTGTATGGTCACGCCAAAGCATGTATCACTTTGTAAAGCATTTTACGACTTTTTTAACTTCATAAACACTCTTCCGCCATAATGGTTCAAAAGTAAATGACACAAAGTCATCGACTCCGGAATGGACTGGACCAGAAAACAGCTCAGTATTCTCATTTATGAAAAACAGATTCCAGTTGAAAGGTGCAGGACAAACATAGTATATCAGATTGAAAGTGTCGTGTTAAAATCCGTTATAGAAGTTTTCCATTATCATGGAAAAACAAATTAACAGACGGTTACAGGTAACAGGTTTGGAGCTTTATTTTCTATCTTCAAGAAGGCCTTGAAGGTTTTCTAAGTGACAGTCTTAAAAAGTGTTCCTTAAAATGTTGATCCTCACAGAGAAACCAAGGGTGTTTGAAGCAACAATAAGACCACATATATATACCGTCCTATGGCCTTAGAGCGCAACAATTATCACCGGATGTTCTGTGTGTCCTTTCCATATTTGTTTGCCATCCCATAGTACAAAGATGTACCACCGAACACAGAAACAAAAGAAAAAGAATGCATGACATGTATAATCATCATGAAACGTGAGTGATATTTGCTCACTGACTTGGCAGCACGCCTCCCTTTATCCCTGTGACACACAAAAGAAAATCCCTTCCAACCGGCTTTGTGCTCTTTAAACAATGCAACGCCGAGTACAACTCACTCCTATTAAGATGAGCACAGCAGCCTGGGTGGGCGCACACTTACACACTTGTTTAATAGTTCACAGCCTCCCGTTTGCGAGAACAGCTCGGATGCTAAAAGTAAAAAATAATCATACAGACAATGTCGGCTGTAAAACAAACACGGGAATCCTAGGAGAGCAGTTATAACGCAAATTAAACATCTGTCTGTGAAAAGTGTATTTGCTCTGGATTCCAAAGTGACTGTGTGAACGCACGATGTGAAGACTTTTGACTCCATGTGTGATTTGATCTGATCAAAGAGAGGACCAACACATGTTTAATAGTGTCAAAGCTTCTACAGATGTATTACTGTCAAGGCTCAGTTTTTCTTTGATTAATTTTACAAATATTAAGTGATATCAATATGTCCATTTCAGTTCTGTTATGGTCTCTTAAACCGCCCAGCACCCATGAAGCCTGACAAATCAGAAGGTGATTGGTTGTAATAGACGTTCCATTTCAGGTAGCTCATTTTTTAATATTCTCCAAGACTGCGGCAAAGATGGCAATTTACATGTCTCCCATATTAAATAGAACAAATGATTGACTTTTATATATATATATAATGACAAAGTACTGTGGGGAAGCTAATGTTCTCTCTTGTCAATCAGTTTGGAAGATATTTAAAACTACATTGATGGAACAAGAACCAGGAAGAATCAGGCATTCGCCCTAATGCACGTTTTATGAGGTCATAACTGACAATTTGTCTAAACCGGAAATCAGCACACAGCAAACTGAATCACAACTTTACCACCAGAGTTTAGCAGACCTAAGTCAAGGAGCTGGGTCAAACGATGTGACCCCGTTCTTTTTTACCCCAGGGTGAGGACGAGATGAGATGATGTTCTCAGGGTCAGGAGCACATGTTTAGAACGTGTTTTGATAGTGAGAATATGCAGCACTGATATGACCTAGCAGGATCCAACTAATATGAGGTTAGCCAAAACAAAGGACCATTGTTGCATCTCAGATAAGGCTTTATATATATATATATATATGATAGAATGTATAATAGTAACTGTTGTATACTACATAATTTAGTTTCCATACAGAATATTTGTGAGGCCATATGTGGATGATTTAGGTTTTAAATAAACTCTGAGATTTATATTTCAAATATCAGTATTTTAAATAATCAGTAATCAATAAACAAAATGCCCCAAACAAGTCTATTCAAATAATCAGGCCATGTGCTAGCTTTAAGGACATAGAAATCAATCAATTAATCAATAATATGTTAATCAATGTGATATATGTTGCATTTAACTATTTGTATGAGAGCATACAAGTAATATACACTCCCTGGTGAAACCAGAACTAGATAACTGAGGATCAGTCGATCCTAATTATTGTGGGAAAGAACACATAATCATTCATAAAGGCAACAATACCGAGTCATAATGTTATGCTACTGTTCAAAAACATACTGCCTTATTTGAGCAAAATGTCATTATACTGACTGATTATTTGACATTGTATGTGGGAGAATAATATTTTATCTTACGCATTGAGAAAATTGAGCTATATTTCCAAACTGTCGTGGGCTATGTAGTTTATAACCTTTAAAGGTTGTTCAAGCAGCATGACGGACCAACGCTTATGATGGCCGATGGCAAATATTGTTACAGCGCTGGGAGTAAACAATGCATGAAAACGCATTTGTATCTACAGTATTTGTTCGACCATGGCACTGCATTTTCTCTGTACCTGCGCTGTAACTGCTGCCTCTCGTAGCTATTTGTCTGCTGCCGTTAGTGTCCCTCAGTATGATGGAGCTCGGTTAAGGCCACGCAATGTCCTGGGTTACAAAACACTTTATATTTTAGTCATTCAGTCATAAATACAATATATAATATGTATTTCTCATTCATTATTGAACATCATTTTACATTTCTGATATTATTTTACAGTCATTATTTTGTACTATGATGATGAATGATGTTCAATTCATGAAGTCAAAACAGATATTCTTTAAGATAGAAAAAACTAAACAGTCAACATCAGAGACAGTATTTATACTAATAACAAAATCCATACTAATAATACAACCATTGCATTGGTAACACAGCGCTCACATTCCAGACCACAACAGGACTGACTCCGTTTTGTGCAACCAAGTTCTGGCCTTGAACTGAATAATATGCTTTGTTCCATACTGGAGAGCCAGCACTTTGAAACACGATGCCTGGCACTAATTGTGTATTAGGGGGATAGAACCCACCTCTGTGGTGGTACATATTTTAGATTTTTTTCAAATGTCTCCCTCAGCAGGAAAAGTGACTGAGATGCAGGTCTGGTCTGTCGGTCCAACCCTTGTATCAGCAGCTAGACACCCTGTTTGGTGTGACTGTAAACCGACCCTCCAACGACATCCCTCAAGTCATTACAGAGCAACTTTCAGTCCAGAACCTCCATACCGCAGGCACACCACAGAGCACCTGAACATGTGGACACACACCAAACACTGACACGTGTGTGGTAGAATATCGAGCCATACATTAATGGCACATTATGATTCTTATACTGAGAGCAGCTTCAAAGAAAGTCAATGGAATCTATTGTATTACATGCTTGAGATAGTCAACAGAACCTATTGTATTACAGGCTAGAGATAGTCAACAGAGTGTATTGTCTGTATTGTATGCATTGTACTACAGGCTAGAGATAGTCAACAGAATGTATTGTATGTATTGTATTACAGGCTAGAGATAGTCAACAGAATGTATTGTATGTATTGTATTACAGGCTAGAGATAGTCAACAGAATGTATTGTATGTATTGTGTTACAGGCTAGAGATAGTCAACAGCATGCATTGTGTTACAGGCTAGAGATAGTCAACAGAATGCATTGTGTTACAGGCTACATATGACGGGGAGAGACGTCCAACAGGACTCTGTGGACTGAAGTGTTGCATACCTTAGTGAGCTGGATGGAAATCTGCACTATAATGCACAGAATGCCACTTTCTGCAGAGCAGAACTGACGGATTCAGAGATCAAAAACATAAGCTAGTTCAGAACTTTCCATTTTAGTGCATGAGAGAGTTCCCATCTCTACAGTCTGTCTTGGCACACCATCAATTTCATTTGATATCTTCCAGTGAAAAACTTCATGCAGCATTCATTTGATGCTTGACGAAAGGATGGTGATCCAAACTGAATTTTAATTTGCCTTCAAATTTCACCCAGCATCTGCAAATGTTAATGACATAACAATATCATCTCAAATGTTTGCTTTAGTCACAATTGTCATTGTGAGAACACCTGCTAAGTACGTCTTTTTTTTTGTATGCACTATTGACATTGATGTCCCTTAATTTCAAACTGAATTTCAGCTCTGACTTTTCTACTATTTTATTATATGTATTATATGCGGAATGATATCACGAACAGGATGACTCATTTCAAATTCATATTGATTCGGCACATTTTGCACATTTCCCTATTTCTTACAAAAGGGGTTGACAACACAACATTCTGGTAATTTGCTGCTCCCTATTGTGGACTACCCTAGTCGACAATAGGCCAACAGCCAAATTTTGGATCAAGTCTCATCTGGGGGCGGCAGTAGCTCAGTGGATAGAGCGGGTAGAGCGGGTAGACACAGAACCCCAACTTGCTGTCCGGGCGCTGAACATAGCAGCCCACTGCTCCTATGTACCATAGGATGGATCAAATGCAGAGAACAAATTTCGTTCCCATATCTAAAAAAATACTGAGAATGACCAATAAAGACCGAAAGGTCCTCTCTTCTTCCTCTTCTTCTTCTACTCTTGGATGTAGAATAAGAAACGCCATATACTCATCTGAGAACTCAACCAACCAAAGAAGCAGCCTAGATGTTTGAGCTGCAAGCAACTGGGCCCACGATGAGACCAGGCTGAATCACCCAATTCAATGCCAACAATGACTTTGCTGTGCACATATTTGCTGTTGGCTGGGTGGCAGAATACTTTAATTAGTAGTTGTTTATCACTTCATCACAGGAGTATAACTATCTTCTCTCCCTCTCATCCATATTCAGCTCAACTTCACATGCATATCAGCTTGCTTGTCTTGTGGTGAGAGTTGAAATCAAGAGCTCAATGACACTTTATGACGAGTTATCTTTTCATGAAACTTGCTAACAAAGAGCAATCTTTGCCTTTTACAGAGAAAACCAAAATGTTGCATAGTGTGCATAATGAAGGGGGTCAGAGAAAGGTAAATGTCAAACCAATTAAACAATATCCCCAATGCTTAGCGCCGGGCAATCAAGACAAGCTGAAAGTGGCTTCAAACATGGATTCCACAAGCCATGGGATCCTTTCATTGTTTCATATGCAAAACTAATGTGCAAAGCAGCATAGCACAGATATGGACAAGGGGGATGTTAGATGTGTTCCAGACACCTGCTTAGCCGCACGGTGTGTTCTAAGTGACAGTCTCACAGGGGCCTGGGCATTGACAACGGCCAGATGTTTCCATGCAGTCATGCCGCTTTCCGGGCTGTCAGATTATTGGACATGTTTCGGAGTTCCTACACAGAGGTCCAATAAACAGATGAATTCCCACCGATTCATCAATCATAACCACTCGGCCCACGGTGAGAAACCAAAATGGAGAGATGCATGTTGTATTGTTATTCTGTCAGGGACTGTCCATCTTGAATGATAGTTTTACAGAATTTAATCCATGTTTTCCTTTGGCTTTATGAACCCATGTTTCGACATGCAGAAATTGATAGGCTCCTAAATTAGATTAAATATACGTTTGCATTATTTGGATTGTTATAGGACACATTTTTTTCTATTAATGGCCCTTATATGTATAACTATGAGGTTGCTATTGGTATACATTTTAGAGACCGACAAAAAACATAATAACAAAGTTTGTGTTTGAAGTGATGTTGACCACACTTCACACTATGGGACACAAACAGTGAAGAACTATAAAGGAATACTTTTTGAAAACAGAGATTGGACGATACTCTAGTTAACTATAACTATAACTAACTATAAAGGGTGGGTTATTGGTGGTGAGATTGATAAATGTGAGCTGAGATTGATAACACATTTTAAACCACCCAGGGACAGATTACCTACCTATATTACCTAAAAATGTTTGGATCATGCATCAGGAGCACGACAGCATTGTAAATATTAAGTTTAAATACACCCAAGAGATAGACAGGTAGGAGAAGGAATAACTATTTATAGTGTGAGCCATCTAATGGACGTTCACACTGTATGTTCCCCATTGTCCCCAATTTCATGTTTTAGGTCACACTATTTATG
The DNA here is from genome assembly GCA_900302335.1 of Phycis phycis. Classification (NCBI taxonomy): domain Eukaryota; kingdom Metazoa; phylum Chordata; class Actinopteri; order Gadiformes; family Phycidae; genus Phycis; species Phycis phycis. Next base: position 15,861 of record OMKQ01054302.1, read on the forward strand.
TTTCCTCATCCAAACTCAGAGCAATTCTTCAGGGATCTGAGATAGCAAACACATAACAGATTATATGTTCTGTTTAAACAATACTTAAACCATTCTGTATTTCATTTTATCCATATACCTACAATGTATGCAAAAGGGAACTTACCGAATTTCACGGTAATTTCACGGTAATTCTCTATTGAGAATGAAGAGATATATTTTTGACCTCCGTACGCATCTAACATGTATTGTAAATACTTTAATATAAATGTATCTGATGAAAGTAATGTAACCGACCCGTGCTTTCATAGGCTGTCAACACGTTTTCTAAATCCAGATATAAAATGTTTCCCTACAAACACACTCAATGAATAGATCAACTCCTGTCTGTTGACCATCTGCAGAACCCACGGCACTTCAAGTAGCCGTCAAAATGCCATCTACCTGCGTACACAGAATTGTATTTAATTCAACTATGGATATTTAATAGATTAAAAGAACAAATATAATACATATAGAAAAAATATATCACTTCAAACTAAACTCCTAACATTATTGTAAGTCCCTATTTGTTTGTATGCAGTAGAAGGTGGAGTGGATATTTTGCCAAATAGGAAAAACAATTTAAATATCTTTCGCAGCTCACCGAGTTGCAAAACACACACGGGTGTTTATCTTGAGGTTATTTTGTTGGTACCTCACGTACCTACAGCCACGTCTGCTGCACCGTGCTGAGCGAGAGCAGATGGAACCAAGAGAGTGGTGGACGACAGAGGAAAAGCGTTAAACCGGTGAGAGATGATAGTGTTGGACCTGGGCCTCTGGCGTGCCCCACATCCTAGCAGGGGACCATGTTGGGCATATGTGTTGCTATTTCAGGGGTGAGTGTGTCATGACCCATCTTGCCCAGAAATCTTACAGACAGGCTGCGATCTGAAAAGCTTGGTTCCATTTGACTAGTAAGCTGAATGCCAACTCGTTGGCACCCTGACAGAGATGAGCATGCCATTTCACTGCGTGATTTCATCTCTCAGAATTTACCTAGGATGCGAGTGATTTCAGAGGACCGGTCTACTTTTCTCTTTTTTTTTTTCATTTGACTTTTTTTTCAGCCCAGGTGAAGGAGAGCCATCTAGTGTTAAGCATCCATTGAGTGACTGCTCTCAACGGAGCCTGCTACAGTTTGGGTTCCATCATGTCAGCAGCAGACGCTGTTCTCACGGAATTCAGGCTGCTCCTGGCTGCTGAAACCAGCAGGGTTTGTTACTTTCTGTAAAAAGCAAACAAATGTACAAATAAAATTGACTGCAAAAAATATAAAAATGAAAAGTCCACATGCAATACTCGTGATTCAATTGAACATCCTGCAACTTACGAAACAAAGCCATTATTAATTCCATGCCATGAGCAATTTGACTTGATCGAACAGCATGGATCAGCTTTAAGTACTGGTCTGGAAGTACAGAAATGGTCGATTGTTGATGTAACAGCTGTGGTGTCCCACTAATCCAATTAAAAGATAGGGGGCTCTTCTGATAATTTGCTTCTTCGTGGCTTTCATCCATTTGTTTGAAACAGCTTGAGGTTGACAAGAAGCGGGTCTTTGCAATTCATTTGCATGCGTTTTGACAAAATAAAGCCAACGACAATGACGACTTCCTTTGAGACGGTGCCACATTTATAGTCCACATTAATTTAATGACACGACGCTGTTGTCAATCGCCTGCGTTTACATGACTGAACACGTGTTAGTAATCAGGATGCGCGGCCTTAGGTTTGTTAAGATAAAGACACTGGGACAAATGTGGCCTGTCAATGTATTTCCTAAGAAACCTACATTATGGATCACTGAACAGCTAAACAGAAAGATAAAAGGACACACACATGAATATGGTGGCGGTAAACATGGAGAGGGAGGAAAATGGCTACCGTTCCAATCCATTACATCTTTCAAGGTGTGTGTTTTTGGCACTAACCGTGATGCATCCCGGCTTTGAGCAAGGCATTTTGTATTCATTGGCTCTTTGGAAGAAAATAGCCAAAGTGAAACCCAATGATGTTGTTTCAACAAAAAGGGAGTGTTTCTTTGCTGGGAATATCAGGAGCATAATCCTCCCGTGAAAGTGGGCCGTGTGGACGCGGAGCATTTAGTTTTGTTCCAGACACAGAGGAACGTGTCCGGCTCTCTCCCAGCCACTGTCCCGTCGATCTTTCAGGGCTTTTGGGAGAATGAAGTGTGCGGTTTGTCCTGGGGGGGTCAGAGGGCAGCTAGCCCACCGGAACTTCAGCTTTCTTTTTTCTCTCTTTTTTAATCTGGAGAAAATTGAAAAAGATACCAGGCTAGAGATAAGTATGATTAACAATACCAGTAAAAATAGTTAATAAAAAAAAAAAAAAAAAAAGAACTCTAAATAGCATGCAGGCTAAAGGGTAGCAAGCTATTTAGCAGCATGGTAACATGCAGTAACAGGGGTATTGGTTGAGGATGCAGACCGAGCAGTCTGGGAGGTAAGTATGAGTCAGTGAGTGTTGACATGGCTTTATACAGCCCTACAGACCTCCTTGGCTTGGAGCATCGCCCTTTCCCCACTGAGACCAAATAAATAAATAAGTACATTACACCTTCATAAATTATATCTGAATTCCCTTTGACACGACCGGATGAAGGCAGAATTCCATAAATAAAACACAACAAGGGCAGCTTTGACGTTTGCTTGCAATATGGTCAGATGTATTCCCTCTTTATTCTCATTAGAAACATTTCCGAATAGATCTGCATTGAAGAAAAATATTGATAATGCAAACAATTATTCTTGTTAAGGAAATATAAAAGGCATGAGAAAAAATAAACCAATAGCCATAACTGGCCAAAAGATGTGTCGTCCGAAGAAGAATTGATTGTCTATGTTTGGTGTGTGCATGTGTTCTGGTTTGAAGCTGATACTAGCCTATACTATAGCATGTGCATGGGCCAGACATCATCTTGGTGTTATCCTCCAGGGAATATGTAGCACTCACCCATGAACATATTGGATGGTAAACGTATGGTTCCTCCCTCTGCAGAGGAGTACAGCCTGGTGGTGCCATCATATGCTTCCCAGTATAGATCCATGGTTGGCTGGTGCATTATGGGTGTTACATCTTACATATTATCCATCTGATGTGTGCATGGACACTAACATTTTATTATTTTGTTTATGGTTATTCAAGGGATACTGGGAAAATACACAAACATCTTCACAAAGCCATCATCATTGAGCATGCAGATACTGGATGCACTATTTGTATCTGAGGGCAAATCAATAAGCTGACGTTGGAGATGATGGGCTCCACCAAAGGCTTGTATTGGTTCCCTTTTCCCATGGCGGTTCCCAAAAAAGTGCCCCCTTTAATATGGATATTGGTCTGATGGTATTCCCCTTCAAGAAAACCAGTAAACCATCACATCCCGTTGGCAAACGTGGCTTTTTTTGTATACAGTGACGGCAGCACCTACACGTGGCGTGAATGCAGTTCAAGAGTTAATTCACAGAAAAAGGATATGAACTGCATGATTGAGCATTCAGGTATCGAATTTGATTTGACTCAAGATGATTCCACACCTCTCCCTCTGACAACCAGCAACACGCATGCAGAACCGAGGTGTGCCGAGTCGTCACATTGTGAGTCAGAAACCTTAGGAAAATGGTTGTCATGGAAATTCTCTTTCAAACCAGGACCTGTATCCACTGGCTGTGCCCTTCACAATTGCCATAACAACCGTATGAAAAGAAAGACGATGAATAAACTAAAAAAACTGAACAGTAAATGCATTACTACTGAAATATTTCAAGTCAAAGACACCGAGACCCTGTGAGATGGTCTGACAATTGTAATGATCAATGAGTTGCATGACAAGGGCAGGTTTACATGAGGAAAGAAGGGAGGAGAAGATAGAAAGATGCAAGATTTTGACATTCATGTTGTCACTGAGGATGGAGCCCTGGAAACCCTACCTGTTTGGAAAAAAGCCCTTTGACCTTTGAATTTATAGTGTGTTTTTTGACAGAGAACAGGTTAAAAATGTGGATATTGTGATTCATCTACAGGGAAATTCTGATCAAGATGCTATGTACTGGAATGGTTTTCGAGCGCCTCTCTCCGTGCGTAGAAGCATAAACACACAAATCACATTCAGGGCGTTCACATTCTGCAGCGAAGGCCACCGCTCACCTCTGCCGCCCGCATGTCTTCACCCCGCGGCTTCGTGGCCCCACAGAATCGCGGCCCTGCGCCGTTGAGGCCCCCGCGGCCCGCGGCAGCATCACGGTACCTCGGCCGGCTGCACCAGGCACCAAGAGAGGAGACGTGTCGGGAGTCAACGTGGTCACAGTGTCTCAACGCACCAGCTCACCTTCTTCTGTACCCTTCTCGGGGCCTCCTCCCTGCACCTCCCCCACACAATGGCACGCCTCCCCCACCCCCCGAGCTCTCGCCAGCGATCTCAGAGGAAACACAAGATGCAATAATGCCTAATGCCCCATCAGATTCTCACCCCTTCCACAGGGGAGAGGAGGACACACTCCATTTGAAGGGTTAATTGTGTGTGGCATAATTAATCAATGTCCCCTGAATATATGAATCTCTCTCTCTCTCTCTCTCTCTCACTCTCTCTCTCGACAGTGAGAGAAGGGTGGGAGAGTTTTTCTTCTACTTCATGTATTTATTTGTCTTATCGAGCGATGTGGTCGCAGCAGAGAGCCTCTCTACTGCACTACTTTACCTTTACCCTGCACTAGGGTGATGATTATATTTCAATACATGCCATGATAATGGACCCCACATACTGTAAGGGCTCAGTAAGGGCCACACCCGGTGCAATGCCTGGGTGTCTGTCCACACAGACATCCTCCCACACACCCTGTGGAAGGGTCACACCCTGAGGATACGTGGGAATGAAACCCACATCCCCTCTGAGGAAGGGTCACACCCTGTATGCACACGTGGGAATGACCGCATGAAGGAATCGCTCGGAGGAAGATTCAAACATTAGCTTGGAAATCCGGGAAATGTTTTAGCTTCCATGTTTGGCTTCTCGGTTCTGCAGCCATAAAGCTCTGAACGCTGCTCCAAAAACATTGCAGTATTTCATTTTTACTACAGTTTCAGGTTGTGTTGCTAATGTGGATATTATGACCAAAATCGCAGGCGGTTGTACACTAATGATAATCGAGTTCTCCAAAGTTTATGACAAAATAAAACTATAGGAATGGGTTTCGGGAGGATTATAACCTGAATCAGACAGGCAGCAAATCTGTAACGTAATGGCAGCATTAAGACCACGCGTGTGATGCACATCTATGAATGAAAAAGTAATGGCTTTAACGGTCATCAAAATGATATAGAGTCACTATAAGACAAGATATATAAACGGCATCCTCTGTTTGAATCCCTCCTAAATGTTTTATTGATTCTTGAGATAGTAGATCTAATAGTGCAAAACATATCAGTAGTACAAATTCATAAAGCATATAATATTTACTCTAGCACAGCAGAAATTAATAAAATGTTGTGTGATGTGCATTTTGCAAAACTTGACAAATGTTCCTGTCCAACCAACCACATATATTAATGGTTGGAATTAAAGATGATGAACCACATTCATCAAACAGGATAACTAGATGATAATGAGAGTGGCACTTTATGATTACGCTAGTGGCACACAGGGATTTCAACTCAAAACAATTACATTCTGCTGTCATCCCTTTGGAACCCCCTCCACCAATTGAATACTGCAATGGATTGGATTTCCATTGCTCAGCATGGTGATCAATTTTAAGTGGCCCTTGACTTAGTTTTCCATTCTCCATTACAGCATAAACAAGCAATCACTGTCAACACAGTGTACGCGATTACTGGCAGGGTATGGTCATTAGCTCTATAGCCATAAGAAACCGTAAAAAAATTATAATAATAAGGATAATAAAATAAAAACAGGTTGCATGAAGTCACGAGGTTGGTCATGTGGATGGGCTGCGCTGGTAAATGACAATTTGTCCTGTCACAATGGGCTAACCAGCAGCCCTTTTCCTCATTAAAACATCATTGATTGGCAGCGATGGCTGCAAGTGGTCTAAATCAGGACTGACATCAGAGAAGATGAAGTGAGGCCACAGAGTCAAGGTCTTTGCATAACTTCAACCAGTCGGGGGCGGGGGGGTTGAAGTCATGCAGGCTCCTTAAGCAGGAAAAGGAGATGCAATATGAGCCAAAGATACAATGCTACATATGTACCACATATGTTAATTCAGCTGTAATGAAAGGGGCAACCTCAAAGACTATAAACCAAGTATTGCTTTCCCAGTGCGGCATGTTTACAAGGGAAACGGGAACAATGCCTGGGAGTATATCATTGTTAATAGATTGTAGATGGAGGTACCTGCTCTGCTTACCATCAGGTCTAATTATTGAGTTGTTTGGGACGCTGTGACAAAATAACACCATCACACATCTGTGTAAATAGAAAACAGTTTCTTCAGTGGAATCATAACATAAGTGCATCTGTTTGACTGAGAACAGCAAGATAAAAATATGTCAACAATCATAATTCACGAATACAGAAAGACAATGGAAAAATACAAAAGCCCCTGAAATCATCAGGTGGACACTCCTACAGACCCGATTGTAGTATGCTGTTATGTTAGCCTATAGGCCTCGGCTGAAGGACACACACACACACACACACACACACACACACACACACACACACATACTGTTTAAACTGTATACACACACACACACATACATATGCATGTGTAGCATTTCCATTGGATAGGGCTTGTTCAATGACCGCCTCCATTTTAGAAGGGTAGGGGTGTTGGAATACAAGTTATTATGTTGGTAGTAATGGGTTTTTTGGTCATTGTTTAGTAATTAATAGTGAAATAACAAGTGAGTCATTATGGGGAGACATTGTTGTGTTTGAAGCTACCGCAGCATTACCCATGTGAGATGTGGAAAAACATTTCTTTATCCTAGGTTACGGTATATTTACATTTACTGAGGACCGTCTCTAGCCCTAATATGTCAGTATCACCAACAGAAAATTCTTCATTCTTGTTTAAAAAATGAAAGTAAAAATATGCACACACCGTGGCATTGGTATATTTATCCTTCCATAAGCTGGTGAAAGCAGCTACATTATGCATGATGCTGCATTGAAATACGTAGTCAATAAAAAGCGAAAACCGTGCAGATGTTGCATTTTTGTCAAATTGGGATGGCGTCTCTTTGAGCTGTATACAGATGTGGAACTCTGGAAGCCCTGCCGCTGTGTTAAAAACACATTGTTGTAGAAGTAGAAGGAAATATGGATCTACACCATACTCTGACAAAACGTGGTGAATCGAACATGGATTAAGCACCGATAGCCTCGGCCCACAGGGCAGTGAAGTGAATGCGCAGCTGGAATGATGGAAACCTCATGCATAGACTGGTCCGTTACCATTGACTGGGAGAAGAAGGTTCATCACTACGGAGAGTGAAGAGGAGCTCATCTGACTTACTTACATCTGACATACTTAAACGCGCCACTGAATGCATTGTGGGGGTTCTGTAAAGCGGTCCTTTACTCCATCGTAGAATTGAGGAAACGCTCCCAAAAAGACGCTTTCTGAACCACAAAAATGGCGCATTTTACGGCGTAATAAAATACAACAGCGCAATGCGGCCAAAGCTTATGAAAGATTAAACAGCGCATTTTACGGCAATCTTTTGGCCTCGCACACACACACACACACACACACACACACACACACTAATCCACAACAATGCGAGAAAAACAGTACAGTAAGTCTGCCAATCAGATAAAGTATAACATCATATATAGTATAATACAAGTATTGACGTAAACGGTGAGTAATGTTCTTGTGTGCTCCATTTTCAAAGAGATTCGTTTTAAATCGATGTTTAAAAACGCCCACTGAGCCGGCTGTTCTTGTCCGTCTGCAAGGTGTGTCCATAGTTTAGCTCCATTCTGTGTTGTTTTCCTTTGAGGAAGGAGATTGCCTGTGGGAGCATATCACAGCAAAACTAACTCATGAATTAGCTTAAGTATGTTGTCAAATCTACACAGAGCCAGTTCTCCAGGGACATGTTCTCCTCCATGTTTTTGGTGAAATTGTCACAGGAGTTCAAAAGACATAACCACGGCAGTAAGGGATATATTGAATCACCATCCATTACATTATACAACAATGAATAAAAAAAAACATTGTCCCAGAATCCATTTAACCCTCGTTCCAGTTGTTCCCTGGGTTTATTGTCATTCAGAGCATGTTTCTCCTCCCCATTTTCAATTGCCTCACTGTCCTGGAACGGACCACAGGATGCCTTTTCATCTTGGTGTATACTCCTCTGAAGGGACACACAATAACCAAAGTTGACACAAAATAGCCAGATGTCAGCGCACAATCATGCGCTTGCATAAAACATTCAGAAGGCATGAGCACGCCGGGCCAGAGGGCTGCGGTGGTATGCAGGGCCGGGCGCGGTGAAGTTCCAACCAACAGGTGCAATCCATAACACGACCAGCTCCCCACATTATGTTCCTCTTCCGAGTACACATCCCAAAACTGTTCCTTTGGAAATCATACTTCGCCAAATACTGGAATAAAAAAATTATGATATTAAAGGATGATAAAAAAAAACAAGTGTGAAACATCAGCATTGACCCGTGCTGAAAAAAACTAAACCCCCTCATAATAGGACTAATATCTGTCTGGTTATCTGAAAGAAAGCTAAATGAATATCTCACAGGGCCCTTAGTTACATCCTGGCATGTGAGAGGGCAGTATAGATGTTAGTCCCCCCCTCAGAAGGGATTGCTCTGTAAAAGATGATTTTGTTCTTTTGCTGCCTGTAATATTCCTTTCAGCATTTCCTCAGCGAAGGCGAGATCTCATTTTCACATCGCAGGCTGACAGCGGAGGCTTAAGGGGAGATGACAGGTCTATGTCAGAGCTCGGGCAGCAGGAAAATTAGGGTTACACAATTACCCAGAGTTCCACAAGTGCCACCAAAAGCCCTCCCAGTAATTGGATTCATTTGGGGAGGTTTAAAACCTGCTTCTTAGAGAGATAGAGAGTCAGAGCAGAACCCAGAGAACAGAATTTATCCGTCTTTTTCTCCCTTCATCTCTTCCTTACTTCTGCTAAGGGGGGGGTGGGTGGCATTTTGGTTAAAACCCTCTCACAACCAGTTGCACACTACATCAACCCCTGAAAGTTGAATGTATTTTTACATTGCTGTCATGATAATATTGGCTAGTGCCTGAGATAACTATTATGAGAAGCTATACCCATGTACAATGGGCTGGTGATGGGAAATACAAACCTTGGTTAGAAAGAAGAAATCATCAGTTATCAGTGGTTCAGCCATTCCTTGGACTCAATGTGTAACGTATGTGTACTGCATCAGGAATACACCATGTTATGGTCACCCCTAGGCCTTGTGGTGGAGCCATAGCTTCAGGGAATGGAGCTGAACCCGGTCTGCATGTCCTATCTGCATGGAGCTCGCAGACATGTACACATGTTGGGAAAGGCTATTTGGCGGTAGCATCTGGCCTGCAGGTTTGTGAGACTATTCAATGGGATGGCCTCACATCGAAGATGACTGACACTTTGCCATCATCTTCTTGGCTTGGTTCTACCACTTCATGACCACAATTTCCACTGTTTGAGTTAATTTAAATTATAAAACTATCAGCAAACCTTAAAAAAGGTATAATTTTAATAATTAAAAAAAAACCTGTTATAAAGGTTCCTACGTGGTTCCTCTCACCGTTGGAACCCGAAATCCTCCTGTGTCTATGGAGCACTGGAACCCAAACCACTGGAGATATCTGACTTGAGTTTCCTTATGCATTTATGACAGGTCATTTGGTTCCTTTGGTTGTATATGTCTGCCCCTAAGACTGCATTAACAGACGCATGGTTTTGTGGACCTCTGTGGGTCATTCCAACAAATCTTGCAATGATGGAAGCCCCAAGGGAAGAACTTGTTTAGGTTATTACTTGCTCACCCAACTTTTCTTCGACAGACTTCTGTGCCACACCTATACCCCGGTCATTGTGTAGTGCACATTGCACATACAGTACATACGTTCTCCTTTTTGAAACATATGGATACTCTCCGTTTGGCTTTATTGTGTACCGTGAGCAAAGTGTCAAATTCCATGTTCACAATGTAAATGACCCGACTTTTCCCCACCCTTTCAAATCCCGCTATGACCCTGCTGAACTCATTAATTGTACTGCAGCTAATTAGCAAATCCAGACGCTCGGCTCTAAACACGGACCTCTCCCTGCCCACCTGGAATGTCCACTGCTGCTTAAGAGCCAATAAAAGTGATTGTGCGTGTTTTGGAAAGCTGATTTACAATTAGAGAGGCGAGGCGGAGGCGCGCCAAACACGGAGGCTGTAATTGCGGCTAATGGGAAAAGGCTGCGGTCAGGTTCTTCATCTGGAGCAGGAGTCCATCACCAGTTCTCCCTCATGGACCTCCTTCACCCTGCAGTACTGCTCACTTAACATGGACCTCCTTCACCCTGCAGTACTGCTCACTTAACATGGGACTCATTCACCAGTACTGCTCACTTAACATGGACCTCCTTCACCAGTACTGCTCTTAACATGGACCTCCTTCACCAGTACTGCTCACTTAACATGGACCTCCTTCACTACTACTGCTCTTAACATGGACCTCCTTCACCAGTACTGCTCACTTCAATTCACCATTGAATGGAGAATTTACATTTTCACCTTGGTTCCCCAAATTGACAATATATGCCAAAGTTAAAAATAAAGTTGTTCATTAGATATTTCAGTATTTTTTTAATTGTTTGAAATGTATGTTTACATTTAACTGACAAACAACTTCCCACATAATGTATTTTTGGATGGACTTCCAGATGAGGAAAAAGCCACAACCTCTCATTATGATGAGTGAAATGTAGGCGTGTGAAGAGCTCAGGTGTCACCACGGTAGCGGGAGGCAGGGACATGCTGGTCAGGAACCGTCACCGAGACTCATGTGACAAAACTGAAATAAGCACAGAGACATCGCCAATAGAAATGGCAGCAAAGACACATGCTGACCCATCGAAAAGTGCTTGCATTTCTCTGTC
>OMKQ01054306.1:0-13819 GCA_900302335.1 Phycis phycis
GTGTGTGTGTGTGTGCGTGCGTGTGTGCGTGCGTGCGTGCGTGCGTGCGTGCGTGCGTGCGTGTGCGCCTGTCTCAAGTGTCACAGTTCCTCTCTACCTTCACTTCTTCTTTCGCATATGGAAAAAAACTCACAAACACGCACCAGGTATAAGGTCAGGGTGGCAGAGGCGATCAGTACAGTTGAAATCAGGGGTTTTTCTACAACCAACCGATTCATAAAACGACACCATGCACCCAAAACAGCCCAGAGACCAACACCCGTCCCTTTGCACTCGTGTTTTTACAGTTCATAGAAAGGAAAAAAGTAGGCCTGCAAGAAACTACTTTAGTCACCTTTTAAGTCATGCGACTCACAAGCACATGGGTGTGGCCTTTAGTACCTGGTCTGGTTTTAAATATTAAACCATGTAAATGAATGCGTTCGAAGGCTCTGAGGAACAGCGGCCGGCTTTAATGTATGAAAGCCTCGTCTTGCCAGATCGGCAGTGGGCTTTGAAGTCCCGCGGCAGACTGCCTTGTGTGTTGCGCAACACACAGGGATTAGATCAAATCTGATTTGAATCAAGCCCAGTGGCTTTGTTTTGCTGCTGCCAAACCGACCCTTTTTCTTCTTCTGACGCTGCACGGCCTTTGTGGAGGATCTGGTTATGATATCCACACTCGACTTTGGGGTCGATGGTTATTCTTTGTATTCTTGTTTCTCGGTCCTATCGGGGGGGGAAACATTGTCATGCAAACAAGTGTTGCAACACAGAAACCGCCGCTGCACGATCCACGGTGACCTGGTTCACTGCCGTCGATGCCGCCACTTACCAGGTGCTTCTGATTCACAGCGACTTACAGCAAATACTTAATGTGTGCGTTTATTGGTAGGGATCAGGATGTTCTAGGAAGGCCTACAGGAAGACTGGACACTTGGGGGTTTGAACCCGCGACCTTCCGGAATGCGAGTCAAACAATAAAACACATGAAACTCTGCAGTGTGTTTAAAACATGACATGGTTGAGGAAGCAATTTGCAAGAGAACTCGTACCTGCATGTTTTCCCGGAGGTCCGTGGCCTCTCTCAACGGGACCATGGCCGTCTTGAAGACGTCGTCCAGGGCCTTGATCAGCAGCACCCGCATGCTGGCGTACTCCCGGCTCCGCTTGCCCTTGCGCACGGACAGCCCCCTCTTGTGGGGCTTGCCCCCTCCCCGGCGGTTGGTGATGGCGACATGGACGAACAGCCAGGCGTGCGGCAGGACCTCCCCGGTGAGGGACTGCAGGGGTACGTGCCGGAAGCCCGGCTGAAGACACTCGAAGGGGATGGTGTACTGGCCGATGAACTCGTCGCCGATGTAGTCGTCATCCAGCACCACGAAGCGCACCATGGCCAGCTCCGGCAGGTTGATCTGGAACTCGAAGCTCTCGTCGAACAGGGGGTTGTCCCCGTTCTGGGTGACCGTCTTAGTCCTCTGTTCGGCGCAGTCGGCGGGTATGCCGTGGATCTCCACGTACACGTACGGGTCCACCACGTCCCCCTTGGCCCCCGAGCCTTTGGGTTTGGGGAAGTTCTGTCCGCTGATGATCTTGATGTGCAGCAGCTGCGGGGACACGCCGGGAACAGAGTCCTTGGTGTTGGCGCTGAAATAGGACACCTGTTCCCTCATGATCGCCGGGCGCAGCACGTAGCCGCAGTTTCCGTTCTGACGGAACCAGCCGATGTTAAGGTCCATCATGAGGCCGGGCGTCTGATAGTTCATCGCAACGATTTGACACCCACACTTCCAGAAGTCTTGAGGGTTCATGTTACTGGAGTCGATCCGCATCGGGCTGGGGTAAACCCGCGCCAGAAACTTTTTGTTGTAGTTCACAAAATCCCCCGGAAATTCGCTTGCACAGCGACTCGCGAAGACCTCGTTGAAGGAGCACAGCTCCCAGGGCCTCTGGTTCTGAAAGGATGTCGGGAAATCCTTGAACTCCACGGATTTACACAGGGTCACCAGGTCAGAGAGGTCCTTGGAGAGCTGGAACTTCTTGGGGGCAGGGGTCTGCTGTTCCCCAGACTCGATGTTCATCTTTTGGGACATCTCGGCACCCTCATCCTCATCAGTCACCTCCCCCTCTGAACCGGTGAAGTTCGTGCAGAGCTTCTTGCCCTTCAGCAGGATTCGACCTTTCATTTCAAAGGGCGACGGGAGGTAGGACTCCTCGGGTTTGGGAGGGTCGAGGTAGAGCTTATCCCCCAGGATCTTTTTCAGGTGCTGAAACATGACCCTCTGCTGCTTTAGGGAACAGTGATTTTCGAGACACAGTAATAGTGGGAACTCTGAAGCCACGAAGGCGTACTTGTTGACGATGTCAATGACGCTGCGGAACACGATCTGCGAGGTCATGGTGTGTCCGGTGTAAATGACGGGCTCGTTGTCCGGCCCATCCCACACGTCCAGCTCCACGCTGCGGCAGCCCATCTTAAGAGCCCGGATGTAGCCTGTGATGTCCGAGGGCCCCCTGAACTGATCCTCGATCAGGTATGTGTTGTGTGAAGCGTTGATGTAATAGTGAGACAGTGGCTGGTTCATGTCCTGGCACGCCGTCTTTTGTTCGGGGTCGAAAATATGGCACTCCGGCGACATAAGGTAGTTGGTGAAGCCATCGAGGGAAAGCCAGCCTTTGAGCTGGCCCTCCCGGGACGGTTCGTAGCTCTGGATCACTTCTAGACTGGTCTCCTCGCTCACTTGAGCCATGCCCTGCTCTGCTTCCAGGAAAATCATCAAGTCCTTGGTGTCAAGGAACTCTTTGTTGCTTGAAAACTGAACAAAAAGGAAATAGATTTCGGGTCGGGTGCACAGGTCGTGAAACACTTCAATGAACTCCTCCTTTGTCACGTCTGAGCTCGTTTTGTCCTTAGCTTTGTGGAACTCCTTGAATTTCAACTCGATCTTAACATTTTTTAGTCCCGGGTTGAGTTTTTTCACCAGCTGCACGGCTGCACATATGCTCACTTGCTTACTGTTGTTGACGTCGGTCTCGTCAAAGAGCTCACCAAGCCAAGAGGAGCGCATGCTGTTCTGGATGCTCTCGATCATGTTCAAGGTGTGCTTCCCGTACGATATCAGGTACCTCAGCCCCGTCACCCAGATGTTCGCCACGTCCGCCGAGTTCGCCACCAGGTCCAGCGACTCGTAGTTCTCCCCGTAGATGATCGAGAAGGCGCAGTCCTCCGATATCTGGTCGTAGGTGCCGTTGGTCCGGAACGTGTCCGTGTTCTTGCCTGTCCGCACCTCTTTGATGGACTTGACGTCGATCTTGGCCTTCTCCGACTCTTTCTTCGAGGGCTCCCACCTCAGGGACTGCATGTCAGCGTCAAGCAGGAAGTAGCGGTGGTAGACACGGGAATTGGAGCGCACCTTCTTCAGCTCTGAGCCGTCCACCATGGCGTTGATGCAGTCGCTGGCGCTGCTGATCTTCTTTTCCGTGGGCATGCTGCTGAACGAGACCGTCTTCTTCCTCTCTTTGCGCTGTCTCGAACCGTCCTGCAGGAGGGGCAAAACCAGAGGGAATATTATCATTTAGCTTATGATGCATTATTACCATCAAGACCATGTCCTTAAGCAGCAGGTAGGGGTTAGGACTGTTGCTCAAGGGTTAAACCTTTGAGCAGAGAACACCCACGTCACTTAAGTATCCTGCATCACACACAATATTTCTTAATGCGTTCATTAGGTCAAATTAATGACATGCACTTTATGTGTTATTGATGTGCCCGATTTTGACGAATAAATGATGTTGTTAGGGAAGAGAAGTTAAAAACTATGGCAACCACTCAAATGACTCATATGCTCACTGTTTGTTTTCCCTAGTTACACTTCCTGAACTACTAGTGTTAATGTACCTCAAACGGATTGCACAATTGATAAAAGCAGTCAGATAGGTCTTCATTTGAGAACAGAGCCAGCATTAACGTAACTGCAGGGTTATGACTGAAATTCAACAACATTGTCCTCAAGGGGATTTCTTACAATGGTAGCTCTATATTTGGAATGCATTGCTTGTATTAGGCCTGAGCACCACTTGAGACAGAGCTTGATCGTGGACTACCATATCCGCCTGAAGCAAAATGCTGACTTTTTTCCTTTCATCCCAATCTCTGAGAGCTCAGGGGCCAGACAAGATCAGCCTCCTTGATTTCATTAAGACAATAAGACACGTTTCACTGATGGCAAAGTCAGTCAAACCTTTCTCAGAGGATTGTACATTAAAGAATGATGGAATAAAGCACAAAGCAGGACGCGACATCCGTCCAAGGCCAGAACAATTACAGCTGCTTGGTTTGACATATTGACATATTGTTTGGCCTTTTGAATTTCCTTTAGAGTTTCGTCACCCTGGATGTTTATCTGACAAAACCACCGCCCAGCAAATGTTTGTCGTCAAAATATAGTGAGTTAACAGAATGAAGTAGTGGGTTAACACAATGTCATTTCATTAATACGTTAAGCACGCAGCTAATGCACTGTTGTGACTCCAGCTCTGATATTTTTGTAGCCCCTGGACTTCCAAAATATTCCATTAAGTAGACTGGTTATTAAATTCCTCAGATTAGCGCGGTCTCGGTCAAACTCAATACTTTTGGCATTAGTGTGGTAGGAGGCTGTTGCTTGGGTTATTTGGGTTCCGAGTTATTAGAAGTAGCCTTAATAAGTAAGACTTAGGTGTTCACTCAAGGACAGGGCCTTTCATCTTAATTACCGGAAGGCTTTCAGATTGGTCGGCTACCTCACGCATTATAAAGTAGACCGGAAAAGAATGAGAGTTTTCTTTTTTCATTAAATCTCTAAATCTGTTCCACAAGGCTGAAAAATGAGTCAACTACAAATGCTATACCTATATGATTGGTTTGGTGCATATAAATGTGCTATTTTTATTTATTTATTGGCCTGTTCTGGTCTCGATTACCCTATAGTGTAAAGTGTATGGCATACACAGTTTATATAATGTTCAGTACTGATATAATAAATAATATACTGCAGATC
This sequence comes from Phycis phycis, assembly GCA_900302335.1. NCBI lineage: Eukaryota > Metazoa > Chordata > Actinopteri > Gadiformes > Phycidae > Phycis > Phycis phycis. The sequence continues at coordinate 5,019 of OMKQ01054306.1, forward strand.
AAACAGCACCACCAAAACAACATTTCTACAATGGATTATTATGTAAATATTATCGATGGGCGAGTATTTACAGCAAGTGTTCATCTTAAAAGAAAATATAAAAGGCGGAAAAATGCTAACTGTATCCTAAACCGTCGCTAATGGAATCCTCAAAACGTTCCCTCTCAAAGACGGTCACACCAGGTTCATAAAAACTAAACTGGTACACGATGCGTGCGCCCCTCACACATATTTAATAACGCCTCATGTTATTCTGACTGCACACAAAACCATGACTGCGGCGATTTTGGACTCCAAAAATAAACCAGAAGCAGAAGCCTTTCGAGGGCACCGATACATCAAACGGCTCGCCAGGCTCCCCTACAGAAACCCACGAGACGTGACATGGCAGAGGTATCCCCGCCAAACAACCCGCCTGCAGATGTGGAACGCAGACAGGATGACGGTTGCGCGTGACCAAGCTCGACTCTCGGAGCGCAACACCGGAAACAATGTCGACATATCTGTGCCCTACACCCAGCGTGACACTGACTGTGAACCCCGCATGGAGGTATCAGAAAGAAACCTAGACTGTGCTCCAGGTTCCCGGTCTGGACGCGGACGCGGCCGACGCCTTCGTAAAAGTGACTCGTCTGCAAGTCCTTTTCCTGCGTTCAGTAGTTCAGGAAGACGGGCATGTTGACCCGAGACACGTCAGGCGAGTGCCATTGGAATCAATAGGGAGGTTTAATGGCTCATCTACCTCGAAGAAACCCAATGCGCTCGTGCAGTGAGGAGGGCAAGGACGACAGACGCAAAGGCAGGGGATTGTGCGAGTGTACACACAAATAACACGGCTTCCTCCTGCACAGTCCACTGCTCAGGTAGGACTCATCAGGTTACCCAGGGGCTTAAGCCAGCAGGCATGACTGAATATAATCTTTATTATCCCAGAAAGAATTTGGATTCCCTCTCTCTCTCCCTCTCCCTCTCTCCCTCCCTCCCTCTCTCCCTCTCTTTCCCTTTGAGGTGCTGAAAGTACAGACACATTTTACACAATCACAATTCTGCTCTCAAAACAAAAATATGGATACTATGCATTCCTGGATTGTTAGGAATGCATCGTTTGTTCAATATGTATTAGAATTTTTATTTTAGCCACAGGGGGTCTGGCTCTTGCCAAAGGCCCGGGTCCTTTGTGACCTTGGCTTTCAGGCCCAGTGGATTTCCTGTGGACCACAGCTAAGATCCAGTAAACAATAGCGGCTAATGTCCAGTAAACAATAGGGCACACCCAGACTCTCAGGTTTAGCACAAGAAGCATAACTTCCTGAGGCCTATTTCTTATTTTGCTTGGTAACCAACGCACGCACCACCTGCTCTGGTGCAGCGGGTTCGGAAAACAAGATGGCGATCGCTTCCTTGGCCCATTATTTAGCCGTTGAGCTGCTCTCTGCACTAAAAACAACTCGAAGTGCAGAGGACGGAGAAGGAGATTCCTGCTGTTTCTATCACCACAAATAACACCAGATGATTCACTCCCTTGAAAGACCCTGGTAATTAACACACTCTCTCCAAAATAAAACCCAGATGAAAATGTTGTCCGCTAGACCACATACCTATGTTTAAAACAAGCTTAGGAGTAGACATGCTGGCCATAACTAGGAATTTGTGTCTTAACAAAGACACAAATACTCACAACTACTCTTGACAGTTTTGCAGTGGAACTGTGACAGAGAAAAACATCGACCAAAACAGTAGTTTGTGTTCCCCTGTCCAGACAAATCAAGGGTTATCAAGTTTTAAGGTATTTCTCAGGATAAAATTGGTAGTTTCGTTCTGGTCGTCAAAGTAGATGGAAGACATAAAACGCGTAGGGACTGAACAGAACAGAGTCCTTCTACAGCGGCAGTAATGACCAGCGGTTCTGAAAAGTACATGTGATCACTATTAACATGTCTGCAAGCAGTATGTGTTAACATTGACGTTATTAGCGATATATTACATTTGACACATTAACAGCCCGGATTGTCTAATAAAAATAAAACGAGTTAGAGAGAGAGAGAGAGAGAGAGAGAGAGACCCGGACAGACAGAACGAGAGGGCCAGACAGATGGCTACACAGACAGAGACAGACAGAGACAAACAGAGAGAGAGAGACTGACGATGAGAGAGCAAGAGAAACGGACAAAGAGGGAGAGAGACGAGAGAAAGATAACAAAGGAACGAGAGGCAGAGAGAGCTCTACCAAAATACTCAGTTCTCAGAGGTATTTGAATCCCCTAATGGACCAGAGTCCTTTTTTGTGGCTCACTGAGCAGGTAAAGAACGGCGTGTTGGGGGTGTCACCGAGGACCCGTTGGTCTCTGGTCAAAAGACTCTCATCCAACGGTCAGCGTCCTCAGCGGACATGGTCAACATTACAGCCAGCCATATTATCTTTACGCTCAGAGTAAAAGGAAGGGATTTAGTGTACAAAATACATTACTGTACTTGCTATGACACCCAAATGTTCCACCTGGGATTCATAAAGTACATTCTTTTACTTCATGAAAACTAGTGAAATGTTTTTTAGTTTTTTTTTTAAGATGTGTCCAGTGAGCTGGTTTATCGTACTATATATTCGGAAAATGCCTTCGGTATGTGCATGTAAAAATATATGACGTGAGGGTGATCCTCTTAGACTTCTAAGTGGGGTGCCCGACTATAAAGTGCGATAAGAGTTTCTTCTTTCAAAGCTCTGTGAGCCCATTTAAGAGTGAAGCACTCGACATGACCCTCTAATGTCTCTGAGTAGTGCAGTCGGTCCTGACAGGCCCGCATACATCAGAGGAGCACACTCATCGCCATCACTGACACACAGGAAGTGATGCAAGACTTCCAACGGGCCTCTAACCGGCAGTGGGAGTGGCGTGCTTGCAGAAAGAAGAAGAAGAAGAAGAAGAAGAATATACAAAGGACTCCCAAGTCTGCGCAATACAAGTGGCTTCAGAAAAGGTTTTGACAGCGGTGACAAAATGTGTATACAATAAAACATTTGAAAAAAAAAAAAAAGGGGGCAAGCCAAAGTGAGGTTCTGAAGGTGATTCATGTCAGAACTCCAGTTAAACAAACGGGGAAGAATTATGTCTGGCGACCGCGGACACAGCCGAGCCACCAGTCTGCCAACGCACTAAGCTGCCCTGCCTGGCTTTAAATCGGGAAGAGAACTGGCTAAAACACTTACAAAATGACTGGGCGAGCAGACAAAGCACGTCGGCCACAGCCAAATCTCAACATTGGCAGTTCCTTTTGTGGCTGTTGCCAATGTCTTGCCTACACTTCTTTTGCTCATTAGATGCTCATTCCCTGAATAATCACTCTAATAGGATGATTCATTTACAAAGAGTTGTAATGAAAAATTAGATCAATAATAAACCCCAAAACATCAAGAATTGGTTTGTGGTATGCTTTTCATCGTTCAATTGCATCATCTTGATGGTCTTCATTTTTGCTGGAATTATTTTATTTATTCTTTTATTACTGCAACAATGATTTACTACAATGATCAATGACTTGAGTTTGTAAGCACATGCCCATAGTTCCTTTAAAAGGGCATGTTGACCGGTTTTCTGTACACTCTGCTCTACACTCTGCTACGCCCCCAGGACCTCACACTTGGTGACTACCCAGCCGCTGTTGTCTTAACACAGAGCATCAGTGGTTGGTCACCGGCCTTCCCCTCCAGTACTTCCTCCTGGGAGGAATCCCTGCCTTCCACCTTGAAGGGCGTTCCAATCAACCAAGGTTACCACATGTTCATTTTGTAATCAAATTAAACAAACAATTAACCTATTATAAATCAACCTCAATTGGTTGATAAACACATTGGTAACCACCATTTACCCAATGTTTGTGCTGTGTTCTTACACAGCACAAACATTGGGTAAATGGTGGCTTGTATTCCATTCAGGGAGTTGTCCTGATGGAACTCCAGATGTCAGATGTCTTCATCTGCTTACATTTCTATAACTTGTATGTAAATAATGTATGTATGTAAATAATATATATTTAATTTAAGAGAAGATTGAGCATTTTTGGAGTTCCATCAGGACAACTCCCTGAATGGAATACAAGGCCCAACGTAGAGACACGTGAAGGAAATCATCTCTCTCAGCTTTGTGATAATGTTGTTAACCCATCAAATACTATCATCACAACTCACGCACCGGGCTACGCTGGGACTGAGTTACACAAGATACTAACTGTGCATCGGTTCACAAAGCAGAGCAGCTTTAGATATAATACGAAAAACCAAGGTGAGGTTCCTCCTTGGTACATACAGGCTTTTAATTAAAGACGAGAGAAGTCAACAAGGAGGCAAAAAGTCTGAGAGCGAAAAAAAAAAAAAGTCAATGAGAAGAACCACTGACAGGTTTTCACTTTTGTTGATCCAACACTGTCAAACAGGAAGTGCTGCTGGAACCTCAGACATCAAAAATCAAACTGGATTTTCAGACCTAACCAACCATGTGGCCTCTCTTCTCTTGTAGCACAGAGAGGGGCCCTATTAGCACTTCAAGAGTAGAGGCTGTGCAGGAATAAATATATACACATCAGATCAATATTGCCATTTGAAACTAGATTTGGACTGCGGTAGTCTCACAAGTCAGAAGTCTGACGTCTGACAGAAAACAAGCTCACATCTGCGCGAGAAGCGTGTTTCTAGTCTGTTCGCGACCGATCCCGAAGCGTAATCTGTGTGCGTAAACCTGCGTCAACATGCGTATGTTTGCCAACATTTCTCGGGGGGAAATTTTTGTTTATTTTGTTTTATTTTTGTTTTGTTCAGTGAACATATAGGATGGTTAGCTTGCAAGCTAATGCAACGTTTTCTGTCGTCGAAGTAAAGCGGCACCAGACGAGCATCAGAGTCAGGCAGCGCGGGAGAAAGCCAACGCGTGAGCGGGAAGGTTCTGGTTCTTGTGTTGAGTAGAACGTGCCGGTTCTGGTGTGTTCACGCCAAAGTCTACGGAGCGCTTAACACACGGGCTGGAGGAGCAGCGCAGAAAACATGAGGAAAACAAACACATGCCCAACATTTTGTTATGCCAACACACTTTTATCACTAAAATACGGAATTGTAATTTGTTAAACCACATGAGTAATAAAACTATGGAGCCTACTGTGGAACTATGGAGCCTTGAATATTATTCATATTCATAATTAATGACATCACTAACACAATGTAGCCCATCACTCAAAAATATCATACGTCGCTCTGCATCATGTCCCTCCCGCGGCCCCCCCCGGCCCCAAAAATAAAATATCACTTCAAATCAAAACGCACTTCAAGGCCAAAACTATCCGAAAAGGCTGCGTGTTCCACAGAGGACATAACGAATGTCTTCCATTTGATTTGGGCGGACAGCGAGTCATCATACGCGACGTATCGCGTCCACCGGTCGATTGGGGGCGCTGTGGGGGGGCGAACACCACGGCGGCTCATCGGGAGTGATATTGACGACCGATGGTGTGGTATAGATTGGAGAACAGGCTGGAATGCTGGCTCCGAGATAAGGATTGCAGTGATATGGAGCTGCAGCTTGTCTTTTCCTGTTCCCGAAGAATGCTGCGGTGACTTGTTCGGCAGAGCAAATGTCAAATGCCTCGGCTTGCCCGTTCTCTCAGTTGCACTGCGCAACGGCACCTCAGTGCTGACAGAACCTCTGCACGGTGAAGCCGTGTCAGCCTTTGAACAGTCATTGAGTCCCAACCACGAAGGAGGCAACGTGATCATACAACATTAGGACGTTATTTGACAACGTGGCGTTCAGTCAAAACCAATGCATGCGTTTTATTTCCCGACTGCATTTCGAAACATTTGGTAATGGCTTTCGATGGGAAAAAAAAAAAAAAAAACGGTCCGGCCCGTTTTTCAAGACGAGTACAGCGTGAGCATGACACGAATGCAAAAACAGTTCACCCAAATCCAACTCTACAGCCACGGCTGCTGTTGACTCCTCTTGGCCCTGCTTTGCTAATACGCACCGCCATTAAATGATCAATCAATAACCACGAGCGGCGTTAGCGTCACTGCGCCGCAAGAGCATTCAAGAGCCGGTTAGCTGACTCGCTCATTGTCGTGGTGTTGACTGTCAAAACAACGCCCGGTGTCGTGACACATCGCCGCGGGTCGGGCTGGCGTGACGCGGAGTAACGTGAGCCGGGGCGCCTCAACCTGTCCACCGAAAGAGGAACAACAAATCAATGAGATACTTCATGTGTTATGCACAGAATCGATGCGCCGGTGGATGTGCATGACACTGATCCAGAGGTACATGAACGTCAGGGATCGCTCCAGTCGTGAACGCGAGTCCTGTGTCTCCAGAGGAGTTCTGTGTCTCCAGAGGAGTTCTGTGTCTCCAGTACTCCAAGAGTCTATGGTAATACCAGAGGTAAACAGAGACAAGAATTTTGCATATACTCAAAAAAAACTAAATTTTTGAATAATACTTAACCTTGATTATGCATTTCTAAAATGTGGCCTCTAGGTTTCCACTACAAACCATAATGGAAACCATTACTACATAAGCTATGTAGCATTTATTTTCTAATAGGTCATATTGTTAAACAGACATAAAAATGTGTATAATTTGTATATCAACTGGAAGAAATATCCATTTGTTACTTCAACAATCACCTTGAATAATCTCTTTTTGAAGCCGTTCCACATTTGAAAACATCTGTAACTACTGCTTATCAGTGGGTCCTTTGGGGAGGATGCAAACCTGTTCATTCACAAATATAGAGCAGCTCAACCCCCCCACCAAATTCATTCCTGATGAATAAACGATTTAATTGCGTGGCAGCTACTTTCAATTAACATTGAGCACTTTCCTATGTTTTATTTAACGTACAGCCTCCACAGGGTGCGGATTGACTTTCTACGTCATTAAAAGTTGACCTTTAAAACAAAAAAGGCGCTAACAGGACAGACATGGGAAAAAAAAATCAATAAAATTATAAACACATTTTAACAGTTTTTTTTATAATAACAAAAAAGAAAAACACCCCCCAGCCACACTGCAGGCAAACTTTGAACTGAGAATGCTTATTCCATCTTCCTTCAACATCAATTCTCCCCAACTCAACTAATTGACATATTCAATACAATGGTGTTCAGCAGACTAAGTATTGGTCACCAAGCCATCATTTATCATGATGGCCATTCAATATGCTGTGTGGCAAGAGCAATTAAAAAGCTAATATATCATTTCCTGAGCAGGCCTGGGCTGATGCTACTTCACATAGAGTTAGGAGGACAATAGAGAAGGATTAATAGATGTCTAGTTTAGTCTATACCAAGACTAACCAACTCGGAATCACACCACAACATCATAGTAAATATTACCCTGAGCCCATCTTTAAGGGTTGAGGTTAATCAAGATTCGTAGCCCACCTGGATATCAGGAAAAAAGCCTTCCCTCCTTGGGAACATAAAAAATGTCAGATGTTTGTTTGGAGAGCAGAATAGCGACAGGTTGCGCAACATTACTTCACTGTCGCTAACATTAGCTCAGCGGTTTGCACGGATCAGAAGACTAATCGTGGGGTGTAACAACTCCATGGTTAACAGTTGTTTTTAGCAAAGAGCTGGTGCTTCGGCACCCAAAAACCACCAAACACCTTGCAGCTCACTTATCACCGCCGCAGTTCCCTTATCCGTTTTGAAGGGTTTTCATTCGTATTGGTTCCATGAACCTTTATATTGTCCAACTGCATGTTGTAATATGGGTGATTTATATCATCAGTCAGTGTAACACTATTTCATTGCATTATGTCTCTCGCTGTCTGTTTGCTCGCTTGCGTTTCTATTGCCCCTGTCGAGTGCAGCCTGACGCGCTGCGCTGTAGTGTTCTGATGTGTACAAGTGAGGCTTTGGCTTGATATACGGCTCCATAGATACGTGGCTAACTGAACTGTGACCCTGACACACGATCAGACCTGAAAACACGTACTGTACTGGTGTCTCTTTCAGACGCACCGCTGCATCAGTTCAAATAAAAGCGGATGAATGGAAAGAGACGAGGCCTGACGAACACAACGCTTCCTTTACGAGAAGGGTTCTTGAGATGAAACCGCACACTGAAAAAACAAAGGGCGGAGAAAAAAAGAATACATGACATCCGCTATGAAAGCAGGTGAATAGCCAAAAGAGTGCGCTACCCGCGTACGGACGTGGTTATTCATTAAGCCGCGCTGAGATGGCATAGGACGACACGCACGCGCTTTAACGTGGAAGGTCCAGCCTACAGACATTTAGGTCAAGTCAATATTTGATTAGATATATACATAGAGCGAGATATGCATATAAGGAAAACGGGCGATCTGAAGTTGAGAACACGCCCGTTTGGTGTGTGTGCACAAGGTATTGAACGAGGTATTGAACTCACAGGGGTCCCGGTCCCCTCCCTGTGTACATTACAGCAGCACGGGTGCAGTCCGGCCCCATAGGATGTGAATGCCTAGGCTGATGACGTCTGGTGAAACCCTCGTGAAGGTCACTGGGAGGGTAGTCATCTTGCTTTGTTTGTACATGTTGTTTCTCTCCAATCATTAAACCCCCCACCACTAGATGGAAACTAATTGAGAACCAATCAATTGCTGCCTCTGTTAATTATATCCAAATGTTTTGTCTTTCTATACTGAAGTGTCATTTCGGATGACGACGGCCCCTCAGAGTGTCCTACCGGCAGAACCTCTGTAGAACGCGGTACTGTACAACAGAGGACGGGATCAGGCCTAGCGGAGCTCGGCCACCTACTCCCGTAAGTGACCCC
>OMKQ01054312.1:0-20297 GCA_900302335.1 Phycis phycis
TTCTGTTCTAGTGCAGCCACACTTTATGAGATGATCACACGGGAGCATTTCTCCAGCTTCACCTGAAATTGTCTGCCCATGACCTTCACCTTTTTGTCAAATTAACTTTGGCTCTTTGTGATCACGTACGACCCTTGAATTGAAACGGTGCGCGCGCGGTCCTTTCCCGCCAATCTCCTCGTCTTCTGTGCAGCAGAGTGGCGTTGAGGGGATTGTACGGCGTGATGGAAGGATGCTCGGCACGCTACGTTCTGCTGCTAACGAGACGGCTCTCTGCGGCCAGCAGCTTTAGATGTTGTTGGAATGCAACGCATTAAGAAGACATTAACTGTGAGCGCGAGCTGCCTATTCCAGCACAGCCACCACAAGCCACCGGCCTGGGTGGATATTTCATTCTTGTTTCTATGCACCGCTGCACAAAAACTCGCTTTTTTTCCCCCTACATTTATGCGGTTATTTAATGACATATTTACTTATTTTTTTAATCAACACATTGTGTCAAATCTCGCCGACTGTGTTTACTTGTGGTTTGCGCTTACTAAAAATGGAATGTAATATGAACTCAATGTGGGGTGCCTTGATTTATGTGACACACACACACACACACACACACACACTAGATTGACACCGTGCACACAGCAATCATTCAATTTACACACTTGTCTCACACTCACTTGCTCACAAGTGTCGAGTGAGCCTGTAATCGTACACAGCATTGTTCGGAGACATGTCTGCTATTAGCTTCCGTGACCTGGAACAAATTAGTCACCAACATGAAAGGCGTTGCCTGTTGTTAAGGGAAACACGTTGGATGGTTCTAACGAGGATGATGGCACATTAATTAAGGGGCTGCGCTGATTGATTAGGGGTCATGGAAACCTGCTAATGACTAAAAATATCAATGCTACCGCTGGGTTATTTAAGGAAACCTTTGGGGGTCAGACATCGACATTTCGCCCTAGATTATTATTACCGGGGATGCACACTTCCTAAAAGTTAATTTTGCATATGCAAATGGTTAAAGGTTTTTGAGCCATAATCTTGCAATATTAAACAGGTGCTGTTTAATATTGAAAAAAACCCATCTCATCAAATGCTTATTTAATATTACAATATAGGTGTTGTGCGATGGGTGGTACAAATCCTTGCTGAATTACTTTTTATCTTATATTAAACTATAAAATATAAAAATTTACATGTAAGACATTATTCAAAGAAATTATGAAAAGCTTACCTAAATATAATGCAGTCTTTAATAATGCATGTAATGCATTGTCGGGTATTATAAAAGTTAGTATTTCTTTTGCCCGTGCAGCACTTTCAGAAGGTTTCCTGTAGTCTGCTTTTGATTACATGCTTTGGTTGTTCTCACTATCACTTGTCACTTTGGATAAAGATATTCAAGATTGAGTCTGGTTCATCCCTTAAATCACAGTTATTGTAATTGTATTAATTGTTAAACATTAGAGACGGCCAGAGACACCTGGTGGTTTTCAGAGCCAGAAGGGGTTTAATGAACTGAAATTCATTATTATTAGACACGACATATTGACCTCAAATAATTTGCTCATATTTCAATGAGCAGCTAGGGAATTCATGTTCTAAATCTGGCTAAATGTTGATGATTAACTCACCATCTCACCCTGCCCTCTATTGTCTGAATGTGAAGCAAAAAGGGCCTCATCTTCTTGTCTCTATTGACTTTTGTCAAAAAAATTGTTTTTTGTTTTGTTTTCTAGACTGTTGTTTCGAAAATGTCCGTCCTCTCCATTAGTGCCCACTTATAAACAAACACACACACACACACCATATATAATTAATGGATCATTTGCAAACTTCTCAATGACCTGGAGAAAGAAAGCCATGTTGTTTGCTACCAATTGTAAAAAATGCATTTGGAAAATAAGTCTTGTCAGTGATTTTGAAGGGATGCACCATGGTCTGTGGTGCTGAATAATTCATTTGTTAGCATGGCCACACACACACACACACTCAAAAAGGCCTATTAATTTTGAGTGGACCGTGAGCATTTTTTAATACCATGGCATGATAATCATTTTGGATATATTTTGTTGTTCCTTGAATTTAAACCAGTGCATTTATTAGTGACTTTGTCAAGTCAAAGTGTTTTATCATTAGATGAGCAATACACATTATTTTTATGGCAAAGAAAAGGTAATTTAAGTGACACACTCATTGTGATAATAGATGCAACATATAAGTTAAAAATGAAATGAGAGTTTAATTATTTGCAGCTGGCCTATGGCCACGTGTGAACAAGAGTCTTGTTAGGAACCCACTAACAAGCACTAGTTGGGGCTAGTTTGGTGCATTTGGTTATCAAGGTGAACGTGTTGGTGGTTGGTCATGAGGCTTGCTCTTTTCCATTCCTAGCATGCTGTATGCATCTTGACCAGGGAACGACATGTCTGGTGGGATGTTTTCATGCCTGACCTTCCATTTTCTCACTTTTTCATGACGACTCACTCTATCGCTCACCCGTATTAGAGGCACTGCTAACCTCTTATTTTCATTTCCTCACCTCTTTTTTTCCCCTCCCTTCTGTACTTCCTGAAATGGTAGGAGATTTATTGGCTGGTCGGTCCCCCAACTGAGAATTTAATCACAACTGGCCCTAATGATTATCTGTCCCCATTATGGTGAGCAGGAGATAATAGAGATGGCCTTGAAATGGCAGCGTGATGAACTGAAACTGTACTCCCACCAGCAAACACACACACATACACATATCACACACACACACACACACACACACACACACACACACACACACACACACACACACACACACACACACATGCACAGACACACAGAAAGTAACTAAGTAACTTTTACTTAAAGTACATTTTAAATGAACTACTTTTTACTTCTACTTGAGTACATTCTCAGATGGGTAATTTTACTTGTACTTAAGTAACATTTCATCAAAGTATTGATACTTTTACTTGAGTACAATATTTTAGTACTTTTTCCACATCTACAGGTACTATAATAGTAGTTTTAGTTTAGTTTTTAGTTTTTAATAGTTTTTATTTTATTTTATTTTTTCCACACATTAGTTGTTGGACGACTCAAAGTTCAGTTCAGAACATCTATAGTCAGCTTTCTTGAGAAAATTAATTTCATTACGTGATCTATGACATATCAACTGTCACATGTGACTTTACTGTATTGGGATTCGATGAACTCACTCACTTTTCGTCGGCCTTTTGATCCCTTGGGTGCATGTTTAATGTCTCAAACATCAGGGTGGCGTCTAAAGAACCCCACCCTGTGACTGGTGGATGGTAAATACACCTCAGAATCTAATTATCACTTGGATTATTGTTGAATAACTTGTTTGAGGAGAAAGGCTGTTTGATTAGTTTGAATTCGACTGTGTTCATGACATCCTGACAGTATAAATAAGGAGATAACGGGTAACAGCCTGTTCATCCAATCCTTCTCCAGGTAGGCAACACCGAGTGGAACTCATCTCCTCACTAATGAGGAGTACAGTACAAGTACAGCACAGTAGTCATGTGCTACTGTATTGTGTTAGAGAGCAACAGTTTAATATTGTCTCATGGAGTAGTGTTACAGTAATTTAGTAGTATGTTATATTGTTATATTGAAATGGTATTGTGTTATAGTTATATAGTAGTGTGTTACATTGTTATAGTTATATAGTAGTGTATTATATTGTGTTAGTTATATAGTAGTGTGTTACATTGTTATAGTTATATAGTAGTGTGTTACATTGTTATAGTTATATAGTAGTGTATTATATTGTGTTAGTTATATAGTAGTGTGTTACATTGTTATAGTTATATAGTAATGTATTATATTGTGTTAGTTATATAGTAGTGTGTTACATTGTTATAGTTATATAGTAGTGTGTTCCACAGTTGTGTAGTTGTGGGTGGTATTGTATTATAGGGTTATATAGCAGTGTGTTATATAATGGTTCATGTAATATTACATTACAATATATGAATGTAATAACATTGTGTTTAATATCTTCTCTTTGGTTTCAGATATGGAGTGCCTATTGGTGCTCTGCTCTGTGGTCCTTCTAGGCAGCAGTAAGTCTTTTCTTGTCTCACTTGCAGCTTATGTATACTGCATTCATACACACATTATACACATATTATAGACATATTATACATGTTATATACATATTATATACATAGTGTACATGTTATATATATATTATATACATAGTATACATGCTATATACATATTATACATGTATTGACTACAGCATATAGTTCTGAGTTAGCGTGAGCAAAGCTCATATTTACATGTCTTTATATCCCATCCACTTAATAATACCAATAATACCATAATCACACCCATCTTGGCTCAGCGCTCTGCATCACTCATAGTGGCTTTTCCTCAAATCCTGAAAGACTTCCTGTGTATGATCAAGTGATAGCTCATTGTAGCCTATTGTAGCTCAACCACAACAACAAGGAAGCATGGCTGTGAAGTAGGTGAAGGTTTTCATGGCACACAAAAGATACTGTAGGTCTAGATAGATTGACTTTCTTAGGGACAGAGTTGGAGCCATTAGAGTTGATGGGGACACAAACATTGTGATCTAATGGTTCAGAGCCAGGGAAGGCAGAGGTATTGATAAGACTTCCATTATGGCATCAAATTGTCTGCATACATGATGCATTGAGGCCCTCAGAGTATTCTACTGTTGTCTTCAAATTATAGGAAAACAAATGTTTGTCTGACTTTGGACCCACAGCTTAGCGTGAACATCAGTGGAGCCTCAGCGTCTCCAGAGGCTTCTCTTTCACTCCATCTTTGACACAAATACATGAAGAATTTACAAACGTACATAAACGTCTATAAACAAAAAGGAAATCAAATGGAAATTTGTAATTACTATGGCTTTGATTTCCTTTTTGTTTAACTCTGTCATTATTTAGCAAAATGCTTATTTATTTATTAATTTCCCTGTCCCCTTTTTAGGCTCAGCCAGCCAAGACTTTGCAGGGAAAGAGTTTGCCTTCAGCTTCATGCAGAACTATAAACCAAAGTGGACTGATCCTCGTCTCTCCATTACCATCATTGCCCAGCAGATGACTAAAGTGAAGGTGCACGTGCCTTCACTGAACTTCCTGCAGGAGGAGTTTCTACAGGCCGACAAATTTGTCACTGTGCGCCTCCCTGTTCAGCTTGAGCTGTATGGAAGCACAAAGTGCGCCAAGACTGTGCTAGTCGAGGCTTCGGAGGATGTGACGGTAACCTCTTTTAATTACAAGGAAGCCACGGCTGACACTGCATTGATTTTTCCCATCTCTAAGTGGGGCACAGAGTACTTTGTTTTCACTCCCTCTGGGACCCCCAAGGGTGAGTATAAAGAGTTCTCAGTGACTAATGGAAAGGAGAACAACAGGGTAGAGATCAATCTAAAAGGTGCAGTCATGTACGAAGGACGATCGTATTCTGCTGGGCAACAGCTGGTTGTGGACCTTGGGCCCTATGAGAGCCTTCAGCTCCAGAGCTCAGAAGATTTAACTGGTTCTGGAATCTCCTCCCAGAAACCTGTTGGTGTCTTGTCTGGTCACACCTGCAGCATCTTTTTTGGCAAATGCAACCATGTTTATGAACAGCTGCTGCCTGTGAGCAGCTGGGGAACCAGCTTTATTGTTCCTTCTCTGAGTTTTCAGAAAAGGTATGACAGTATCTTCATCCAAGCATCGCAACCCACCAAAGTCGCCATCAGAAATGGGAAGAGAGATAAAGTTGAGAGGCTGGATAGCGGACAGTCACTAGAGGTTCGCTTTGACTTCCCAGATGTTGTAACTATTAAGGCCGAGCATGGTGTTCAGGTTCTCATGATCTTCAACGGTGCCAAATTGAGACGCAGACAGACCTATGACAGCTTCCTGATGACCATCCTGCCAATGGAGTTCCTCTGCTCATCTTACTCATTAGTAACCCAGCGTGGCTTCACTAACTTCGGCATTATAGTGGTGCGGACAGCTCAAATAGAAGATCTGAGCATTGATGGCAATGCCTTTCGCCATGTCGTTTGGCGAGACGTGAAAGGAACCGACTTCTCCTTCAGTGAGGTGGCCCTCAGACCAGAGCCCGTGCGCATTGTGTCCAGCTCTAGCTCCAGCTTTGCTCTCTATGGTATAGGACTCACAGCGAGGAATGCTTTTGGTTCCCCAGCTCAATGTAGACGACCAGGTAAAGTACCTAAAATATTCTACTCAACCATCATTAGTCAATGTATCACATGCATTATACATGAGATAACAAATATCTAATAGATGTTTGAATCTTTCTGGTTCTTTAGCTGTTAAATCTGCAATCTGCTGGGCCCAAGGAGACCCCCACTACAGAACCTTTGATGATAGACGATTTGATTTCATGGGCACTTGTACATACCTCATCACAAAGAACTGTGAAGAAAATACTCGCCTTCCAACCTTTGAGGTCTCAGCCCAAAATGAGCACCGGGGAAACCGCAGGGTGTCGTATGTCGGCCTGGTGACAGTTAAGGTCGCCGGCTTTACGATCACAGCGGTTCAATCAGAGATCGGACAAGTGAGGGTAAGGCTTGCAACATCCATTACCAATTCCATCAACTGATTCAGTGAATCAGTGAATCTATAAAGGCAATACATTACTCTAATAATGATGATTAATGGTTGATGAACAAGTTATTATGATAACTTTATTTTTATACAAATAACCAGTGCTTTCTTTTTGGAAATGGTCTAAAAATAAGAATAATTTTACCTGTGTAATTGTGTTATTTTTTTTCTTCTACAGGTCGACAATAATCGATGGAGTCTTCCGCTTACCTTGAATGAGGGAAAACTGCAAATCTTTCAGAGTGGTCGCTCTGTTCTCATCCTGACAGATTTTGGTCTGTTGGTACGGTATGACTGGAAGAGCCTTCTTGTGGTTACTATGCCTTCTTCCTTCGCTGGAAAGACCTGTGGCCTATGCGGCAACTTCAATGGAGACCCTAAAGATGATTTGTTCACCCCTGAAGGCCGCCCGGCAGCAGGAGTGTCAGCGTTTGGGGCTAGCTGGAAGGTTCCAGGGCTAGTGAGGGACAACAAGTGTACAGATGAGTGTGTGGGTCAGGGTAAGACTTGCAATAATAAACGGATGTGGAAATGGGGAAAGAAATCATCTTGTGGGCTGATGACACATAAGAGAGGGCCATTTAGTAAGTGTCATGCTGCTGTTGACCCTTTGCCATACCTGGAAAACTGTAAATTTGACGTTTGTATGAATGACGGGATTCAGTATTTCCTTTGCAAATCAATGGAATCTTACGCTGATAGCTGCCAGGAAGCTGGCGTTGAGATCGGAAACTGGCGGACAAAGGCAATGTGCCGTAAGTTACTTTTCTTCTTTCATTACCTTCCGTCATCCATAATGTACCCTTCTTACTCATGTCACCTCCCTCTCTTTCTCATGTTACCATTGATGGTCAATAACATAACCTTATCCTTCTCATTTTACCTTGCTAGTGTTCACGTTGTCACATTCTGTTTCCACTTGTCCAGCTTACAAATGTCCAGCCAACAGTCAGTACCAGCAGTGCGGCAGCGCTTGTCCTGCCACTTGTTCCAATCAAAACGCCCCCTCCAAGTGCACCTTGCAATGTCTTGAGACTTGCACCTGCAACAAAGGCTTTGTTCTGATCAAAGGCCACTGCATGCCTGCCGAGAAATGTGGCTGCACACACGAGGGCCGCTACATGGCTCCTGGCCAGTCCTATTGGGCAGACGACAACTGTCAGAAACGCTGCACCTGTAATGCAAAAACCAGGAGTGTCCAATGCCAGGATGTATCTTGCAGGGGTGGCACACTTTGCCAGGTACTCAAGGGAATCAGAGATTGTCACCCTGTCACCTACGGCCGCTGCCGGGCTACAGGTGATCCCCACTATACGACTTTTGACAAGAAGAAATTTGACTTTATGGGGACATGTGTATACCAAATGGTGAAACACTCCATGGGTTCTGACCTGGAGCCCTTTGAGGTTCTGGTGCAGAATGACCATCGGGGCAGCAAGGTGGTCTCCTATACCAAGCTAGTGGAGGTCAAGGCTTACTCCTTATCCATTGTCATTAGTAGGACACATAAGGGTCTAGTCATGGTAAGGACTATTGCGCTCTTACAGTATGACACAGCTCACAGTTTTACCAGTATATCCTTTTGATTTCTTAGTTTTTGATATCTTAATCCTTGTTTCAGGTCAATGGTGAGCTGGCTAACCTGCCGTTATCTCTGGCTGAAGGACTTGTATCTGTGTTCAAGAATGGTCGGTATGCTGTGGTTTCCACAAACTTCGGTCTCAGAGTCTCTTTTGACTGGGAGAGAGCTCTGTTTGTTGCTCTGTCTAGCAGCTATATGGGACAGGTGTCTGGCCTTTGTGGAAACTACAACGGTAAAGCAGAGGATGATCTTACTCCCAAGGGTGGTAGCATAATTGTCTCGCAAGCAGACTTTGGTGCCAGCTGGCAAGTAGAGAAGATACCTGGCTGTGTGGACAACTGTCAGGGGAAGTGTCCCAGTTGTGACATCATTCAGAAGAGGCAATATGAAACAGGGGCATTTTGTGGTATATTGAAGGACCCAAAAGGGCCGTTCCGTGACTGCCATTCCAAGGTGGATCCGGCTGATTACTTTGAAGACTGTGTGTTTGATGTTTGCTTGTTTAAGGGCAGGAAGGAAGTTCTCTGCCAAGCAATTACATCTTACACCAGCGCCTGCCAAGACGTAGGCGCAGAGGTTTACAGCTGGAGAACCCAAAATTTCTGTGGTAAGAACTGCACTTCTGTGTTTATTCTGTCTCTCCATGTACAATTAATTTCAACTTAAATAAGAGTGCAATAAGATCATAACATGTGTTTAAGTCTAAACATAGATCATGTTGTATTACATCTCACAACATTCTTCTTTGCAGCTATAAAGAATGTATCATTAAGAGTCAAAGACATTGATATTTATTCAGTTTTGAGCTTACGTCTTGCTCACATGTTACTCTGGACGGTACAGGATACTACCCTTGCTCGCATGTTGTACATTAATGAATACCACACTAGGTTGTCACATATCAGGGTGGTTTGTATGCAACACGCCATGAGTACTATGACCGTGACAAAACACATCATTCCCCTTTTCTATGCTTCAATATTGTATACATTTGGTTTGCCTACAATTTGTCATCTTCTAACTTCCGAGTGTGTAACAAGTTCACTCAGCCTCTGGTCATCTCTCCCGTCCCCAGAGATGACTTGTCCATCTAACAGCCACTATGAAACGTGTGCGGACGCGTGTCCTGCCAACTGCCAGGGCGACTTGGCCTCACTTGGCTGTGAGGAACCCTGCAGTGAGGGCTGTGTCTGTGATGAGGACTTCGTCCTGAGTGGGGAGCACTGTGTGCCCATCTCAAAGTGCGGCTGTGTGGAGGGAGAGCGGTACTACACCCTGAACCAGGTGTTCTACCCCGATGGGAAATGTGACAAGGAATGCCGGTGTGGCGCTGACGGAGAGGTAAAGTGGATGAGCGAAGGGAAACCAAACATTGTGTAGCCCTACTGAGTGGAAGGTGAAAGGCACTGTAACTGATGTCATCGTCTTTGGCTAACTTGCAGTCCGTCCCTGCAGTGAGCCCGCCCCTCCATGAGGGACCAGGGAGCGGCCCATCTCACGTGACGTCTGTCTCTTCTTCCCGGCAGCTTCCTGTTATTCACCCATTTTTTCCTTAGCTTGCCGTGTTCGGTTGTGTAAGCTGTTCTGGGGAATGCTGACATCAGTGGCTTCGCGTGTTTCACCGTTGTCAACCCTGAAATCCTGCTGCCCGTATATTCTGTGTTTACTGCAAAGTGGAGGGACCCTTGTTGCAAGCACTCGGCATCAGTGATGTCAGAATTTTGAGCTGTTAAACACTTGTTTAATATAACTTAAGACCTTTGTTTCTTAACGGTAACATGAATGTTTGTGTGTTTGTTCTTCTAGGTGGAGTGCCGGCCCTTCTCCTGTGGCCAAAACGAGGAGTGTAAGGTGCAGAAGGGGAAGCGGAAGTGCCAAGCCGTCGGGGCGGGGACGTGCCTCTACTCCGGAGACGTCCATTACCGCACCTTTGATGGGCGGGCGTTTGACCTGCAGGGCACCTGCACCTACACGCTCTCCAAGACCAGCCTGATGAATGGCACACACCTGGTGGCCTTCGCTGTGCGGGTGGAGAATAACAGCCCGGGCCAGCCAGCCACCAAACATTCGATGAAGCCCGTCACCAAGAGGATGGAGAATAACACCCCGGGCCAGCATTCGAAGAAGCTTTCGAAACGTTCGACGCAGTCGAAACACTCGATGATGCCCATCACCAAGGGGATGGAGAATAACTCCCCAGGCCAGCATTCGATGAAGCTTCCAAAACATTCGATGATGCCCATCACGAAGGGGATGGAGAATAACTCCCCAGGCCGGCATTCGATGATGCCCATCACGAAGGGGATGGAGAATAACTCCCCAGGCCAGCATTCGATGAAGCTTCCGAAACATTTGATGATGCCCATCGCCAAGGGGATGGAGAATAACTCCCCAGGCCAGCATTCGATGAAGCTTCCGAAACATTCGATGATGCCCATCACCAAGGGGATGGAGAATAACTCCCCAGGCCAGCATTCGATGAAGCTTCCGAAACATTCGATGATGCCCATCACCAAGGGGATGGAGAATAACTCCCCAGGCCAGCATTCGATGAAGCTTCCGAAACATTTGATGCAGTCGAAACATTCGATGATGCCCATCACGAAGGGGATGGAGAATAACAGCCTGGGCCAGCCAGCCGACAAACATTTGATGATGCCCATCACCAAGGGCGTGGCCCTGGATGTCTACGGCTACACCATCATCATGAGGAACACTGTGTCGGGAGTCCTGGTGAGCAGCGCCACCTGGTGATTCAGAAAGCTGCCAAATGTGGCATGGAGAGCGCTGTACAGTTGTAGATCAGCTGACATTGTTCTTGTCATGATTTGTTCTACAAGAGTGTATTGTGTGTGTGTGTCTCTCACTTGGTGCTTCAGGTAAATGGAGTACTACACCATCTTCCTTTGAGTCTTAAAGATGGAGCGGTGAGAGTCTACCAGAAGGGGGTCCACTACGTCATGGCCACAGACTTTGGCCTGCTTCTCACCTACGACCGGACCTACCTGGTTACCCTCACTGTGCCAGGCAACTACAAGGGCCATACCAGTGGTCTATGTGGGAACTTTAATGACAATCCCAAAGACGACCTCCATCAGCCTCATGGGGGCCTGACTGAGGACCTGAATGTCTTCGCTGGCTCCTGGGAAGTCAGGGCTCCCGGGGTCAAATGTGAGCGTGGCTGCCATGGAAACAGCTGCTTCAAATGCACAGATCACATGGCCTCTAATGTCTGCGCTCCCATTGCATATGGCCACGCCTTCAAAGAAGGCAGAGCAAAGGTGAACCCTAAGCTGTACTTTGACAACTGTGCGGTGGACTCATGTGCGTCAAAGGGAGACAGCAGAATGGTGTGCAACAGCATAGCTGCATATGCATTTAGCTGCCACATGGCAGGAGCCAACGTGAACTGGAGGACAGATACGCTTTGTCGTAAGTAACATATGATATATGATATCATATATATGATGTATACATCATATTTCAGTGACGCTACAGTAGTTAAAAATAAAACCAAAGAAATCTATTCAGTGGAACTTTAATCCCTCTATTCTTTTTAATGACAGCCATGAAATGCGCGGCCAACAGTCACTATGAAGCATGCTCAGATAACTGCGGAATCGCCTGTCCTGGACTGACCGATGTGGTGGACTGCGCCCACAGCTGCATAGAGGGCTGCACCTGTGATGATGGCTTCCTTTTCAACGGACAGTCCTGTGTGCCCCTCACTGAATGTGGCTGTTATGAGGATGGAGTGACATACAAGGTGAATATCATTTAGGGTTCCTTTCAAGTAGTGTGTGTTTATATTTCAACATTTGGATTCCCTTCATTATCAAGTAATCAGCTTGTTGTTATTATTTACATAATTAGGGAAATGTAGAGAGCTCAAATATTCACTGTGCTCTCCTATATGTGAAGATCTCCTTCTCGGTTCCAGCCGTGGCAGTGAGACGATGATCAAATGCATGCTCTTAACCTTTTAAATTCATTTAAAGGGCTTTTATACTCCAATTCCATTTCTTTGTCATCAGCAAGGCGAAGTGATGTATCGAGAAGACTGCAAGCAGAAATGCAGATGTGATGCAGATAATGGCTTCGTCTGTGAAGCACACACGTGTCCTGCAAACAGCGAATGCCTGGTCAAGAAAGGGCTCCGAGGATGTTTCACCAAAGGCAAGCTGCACCGCGCCATGCTCACCACGCCATGCTCACCACGCCATGATGCGTGATGTGGGGGTGAGGAGAAGGCAGCAGAAGATTAACGCAGGGAACGGGAAGGGGTTTAGTTCTGAAGGAGGTCAGAAAGACAGGTGGGGGCTAAGTTGTGGAGGGCTTTGAAGGTGAGCATGAGGTTTTTGTAGTCAATGCGATATTGAACAGGGAGCCAGTGTAGTTGGTTGAGAATGGGAGTGATGTGGTCAGATGATTTGGTGCGGGTGATGATCTGGGCGACAGAGTTCTGAATCATTTGAAGCCTGTTAAGGCCATCTGTTTGGTGGGAAGGCCAGAGAGAACAACATTGCAGTAGTTGATCCGCGATGTGACAAAGGCGCGGACCAAGACTTCAATGCTAGATTGAGACAGCGATGGGCGGAGTCTGGAAATATTGCGAAGGTGGAAAAAAGCTGTCCGGGTGATGCTTTTTACGTGGGGTGCAAAGGAGAGGGTGTTATCCAGAATGACACGGAGGCTCCTGACTTGGCTGGAGAAAGGTACAGGGAAGCCATCGATGATGATGTTTGTGGTGATGGTGGTTTGCACTTTGGAGAGGGTGTTTTTGGAGCCAATGAGCAGGGCCTCAGTCTTCCTGCCGTTGAGCTTCCGAAAGTTCCTGCTCATCCAGCTCCTGATGTCCTGGAGGCAGGTGGTGAGGGAGGACAGAGGAAGGGCAGTAGTGGGTTTGCTGGAGATGTAGACCTGTGTATCATCAGCGTAGCAGTGAAAATGGACACCATGGTGACGGAGGATTGAGTCCAGGGGATGGTGGTAAATTATGAAAAGGAGAGGACCCACTACTGACCCCTGGGGACACCCAGTGGAACAGCCGAGCACCTTGACTTGAGGTTCTTCAGTTGGACATACTGTTGTCTGTCGGTGAGGTAAGATGAGAACCAAGCAAGTACCACGCCAGTGATCCCAATGTCAGCCAGACGCTCCAGGAGTAGATGGTGGGATATGGTGTCAAAGGCAGCAGTGAGGTCGAGGAGGATGAGGATGGTAAGCAATCCAGAGTCAGCTGCACGGAGGAGGTCATGGTGATTTTAACCAAGGCTGTTTCAGTACTGTGTTTAGGACGGAAACCAGATTGGAAGGGTTCATGGAGGTTGTTTGATTCAAGGTGAGACTGAAGTTGAGCAGCAACCGCCCTTCCAAGGGTTTTAGAAATGAAGGGAAGGTTGGAGATGGGCCTGTACTGGTTCAGGTCAGTTGGGTTGGCACCAGGTTTTTTGAGGATGGGTGTAATAGCCCTCCATTTCGAGACTGGGGGGTACAGTTCCAGAAGTGAGGGATGAGTTAATTATCTTTGTGATCATGGGGGAAATGGATGGGAGACAGGCTTTGACAAGGGTAGTCGGTAGGGGATCAAGTTGACAAGTAGTGGATTTGGCTTTTCGGATGAGTTCAGAAATGGTGTATTCCGTTGCTGGGGTGAAGTTGGAGAGGGAGCTGATGAGTGGTTGGCCCGAGGAGACCATCCAAGGTGGGTCCACTGAGAAAGCGCAACTCGAGGCCAACTGGTGGTGGATGGTGTTGATTTTGGTGTTAAAGAATTGCAGAAAAGCAGTGCACTGATCAGTGGAGATATTGAGGGGGAGGGTTCTAGGAGGCTGTAGTAGGGCTGACTGTTGAGAACAGGGCTCGAGGGTTGCCTTTGCTTGTACTGATGTACTGATTGGAATAGAAGGAGGATTTAGCAGCGGAGAGGACGATCTTGTAGTGGTGTAGATGTTCAGCATAGATTTGGTGTGCACTGAGAGTCCAGTCTTTTTGCACAACACAAGTCGACGACCAGTGGTTTTAAGTTGACGGAGGTCAGCAGTGAACCAGGGACTCAAGTCAGTAGGGCAGGAGGATGGGGTGGGCTGGAGTGGGAGTTAATGAGGGTGGTGAGATCTGTGGGGTTGATGTGTTCAATGTTTCTGACGGAGATATTCTGTTTCTCTTTCACTTTGGATAGGGGGGCGTAGACTAGCACAATTTTGTGGTCAGAGATGGGGAACTCAGCATTAGCGGAGGTTACAGGGAGTGATCCCAGCACAGCAGATTAAGTCTAGTATGCAACCTTTGTTGTGGGTTAACATTAACATGTTGTGTGATACCAAGACAGTCAAGGCACTCCTTGACTGTCTTGAGCTGAAATCGTTTGCAAGAACACTGGAAGGGTCATCAATGTGGATGTTAAAGTCACCCAGCAGGATAACAGTAGGAGACATGGCACATACAGATCTTAATAGCAATGAAAATTCAGTGAGAAAAACAGCAGAGGGTTTTGGTGGTCTGTAGATGGTAACAATAATGATACGTTTAGGACCTGTGAGTTTTACAACTAAGCATTCAAAAGAGGAATGATGGGGGACAGTGACAGCGTTGACTTTGACGTTCTCACGAGAGAGCACAGCAAGAGCACCGCCCTCCCGGTAGCACGGGGTTCACTAAAGAGTGTGAATGTTTGTGTTGCTGTCGTGCTGTGTGTAGTGAAAGTTCCGACCTGATCCATGGTGCACATATCTTGGTCGGTTGAGATGACACGACGGCCAAGCAGAGCTGCAGAGCTGTCCTGAAGTGGGACCAGAAACACAGCAGCTCCGTCGCAGAGTATTTCAACCGCAGGGAGGCACCTGTGACGGTGAAACCCAGAGCGATCCAGATGAGGAGTTTGATAGTCCACATGATGGTGAAGTAGCAGTCCTGTGTAGTCCAGCAGGTTGATGGTCCAGGTGATGATGTGGACCCTACAGATCCAGTTTGGCAAAGGTGCGGGTGTAGAATGTGGAATAGGTTGTAGCCACAATTGCGACGATTAGCCAAGGCTGTACTCCGAGCTGGCCGGCGGGGGAACACCATACACTGGGACAGTGCAGGCAGGCAGGTTAGCAACGGATAACCCCCGATCAAGCGTGCTTAGCAAGGCACACCAGAATATCCAGGATATCCAGCCGCACAGTGCACAGGGGAGATCCGACCGTCCCGCACAGGTGAGTCCTTTGCCAGTGAGGTTAGCTCCAGGCTACCGTAAACACAGCGTAAACACAGTAGCGCTAAGCACACCAAACCGGACTGTTGGACTGCTGTTATGGGGTCGCAAAGAGCCAGACCCGACAGGCTAAGCAGTGAGTTAAAATAGATCAAACCATTCAACTGCAACTGCAACTGACAACAAATCACAGTAGAGGCGCAGCCAAACCGGATGAGAAGAACATATTTGTGATTCATGAAAGATATCTCTTGTGTTTTGGCGTGGTCTGTGCAGATCCTTGTGAAACGATGAGCTGCACCACTCAGGAGAGGTGTGTGGTCAGGGAAGGCCAGGGTGTGTGCATTCCCATGCCGACGGCCTCCTGCTGGGCCTGGGGCGACCCCCACTTTCGCACCTTCGACGGATACAACTATGAGTTCCAGGGCACCTGCAGGTACGTGTACGCCACCAGCTGCGGCGACATGGACGGCCTGGTGCCCTTCTCCATCACCGAGAGGAACGGACACCCCGGGGTCAACGACGCCGCCAACGTCAAGGGGGTGGAGGTGTCGGTGTACGGGTTCTCCATCTCCGCCTTCAAGAACCAAACCGGAAGAGTGCTGGTGAGGTCACACGATGTTCGAACAGGATGCAGGAGGAGTGTTCTGATCAGCCATGCGTCATCCATGTCGTCAATAGTGATTTATTCCTCCCAATGAATATACTTAGTTGTGTATAAATACCCTTGGTTGAGGTGAATCAGAATCACTGATCAGAAGTTATTGATATGTCCTGAAACTAATATCCAAGGAGCGCATTCATAGTGTGAATACATGAAGTACATTCATACTGTTAATACATGAAGTGCATTCATAGTGTAAATACATGATGTACATTCAGAGTGTTAATACATTCACGGTGGTATTCATTCTATGAATTCATGGGGTAACACATGATGGTGTCATCGTGTACAGCCTTGCTCAGCGACTACGAGGTAACAAATCGTTTGCTGTGCTTGAGTGTCAGCGCTGTACTGGTGCTGGGCGCTGGGCTGGGTGTGGGGTTCTGGTCCTGTTGATTGTCGGGTTCTGGTCCTGTTGATTGTCGGTTGCTGCCCTCCCACACTGATCTGTGTCGGCCCAGGTGAACGGGGAGCTGGTGAACATCCCCATACGTCTCGGGGACGGGGAGGTCAAGATCACCTACAAGAGCGGCTGTCCGTTGATCGTGGCGGACTTCGGGCTGCAGGTTCTGTTTGAGTGGGACTGGAAGGTGGTGGTCATCCTGCCCAGAACCTACCAGGGCAGAGCCTGTGGGCTCTGTGGTAATTTCAATGGCGACAGGAAGGACGAGCTGCGGACCCCAGAGAACAAGGTGGTTTCAACAGTGCAGGAGTGGGCCAGGAGCTGGATGGCCCCCAACCAGGAGGGGACCCCCTGCTTCCACGGCTGAGATGTAACCATTTCCCTACGAGCAGAATCAGTATAATCATCATAATACAATGATAGTGTAATAAGTACATATTAAAAGGTATTAAGCCATGAATGTTCATCATATTTTGTATTGACCTGTGTTGTTCACGGACAGGCTGTGCTTAATGTGTTAGTTATGAAAACAAACCTGCACCTTTGAGTAATATTAACATCATACCCACGGCCGTCAGGGAGGTCCTCGGGACCCCCTGGGGTTGTTTGTCACACGACAACCAGAAGGTGACCATTACACCAGAATACAACTAAACCTGCCAATTAAGTGGAAACTTATTCCATAATATGTAGGCCTGACTTTTCCAGTAAAATGTAAACATAACCTTAACATAAGTACTAATGTGAAACATATATATTGGATTGTAATGCAACGTTAAAGGCATAGTATGTAACATTTCCATATTAAAGTAACTAAACACGATAGGACCTATGTTATATATTTAGTTGAGTTGTGTACTTACATTATCCAAATTGTTTCCAACAATGATAATCCCAGAGAAATCAGTACTTTAATTCACAGAAACAGACAACTCCCATGATCTCACAAGACTTCAGATGTCAGCAAACTACATATTTTCTTACGTTGTGATTGAGTGGCAGAATGAACATATTTTGCTTTTTACCCAAACGATAGGCCTGCACAATTTTACATTTGTAAAGATTAAATTGTCAGTCAATATCAAAAACGCCTTGAAAAATCTTTGATCAATGATTTAGGGCAATGGTCAGAAGTGTCTTAAAAGCGCCAGACTAAAAACAGATCAAGTCTGTGTAAAAGAAAAAAAAGAACCCATGCTGCAGTCCATCTCCACCTGAGAGGGAGAAGAGCAGAACGAGGCTCCATGCACGCATCAAAAGCTACAAGGTTTTTCAACAATGTTGTCACTTAATCAGGACAAGTTCCCTGCCATCGTTGCTCGACGCCAATCGCTAATAGCATGTTGCTTGCTAGCAACAACAGAAAAGGATACATGCTAACTCCAAAGCAATGTGACAAATGTCATAAACATTGTTTGATAAAGGCATGAGAACACCGTGGCCATCGATAGAATCCACCCGAGAAGGGGAACGGCTGGTTGGAGGTTTCCTGACCGCACATGAGGAGAGGAGAAGGGTGAAACAGAGTTCAGATGGTAGTGGTCTGGACCTCAAGGACTCCATTAGCGTGTTCCCTATATATGGGAACGCACACACTGTCTCCCTATGTCTCCCTATATACCAGATCTGTAATACCAGATCACTAGGCTGTAATCACATTACACGGCTTCTACTATCACTGTTATGCAGACAACACTCAACTCTTCATCTCCTTCCCCCCCCTCAGAGACTGTGATTGCAACACTCATCTCAGAATGTTTGGCAGACATCAGCTCTTGGACAACTGTGCATCAACTCAAGCTCAGTCTCGCAAAGACTGAGCTTCTCTTCATACCAGGGAGAGACTGCCCTCACAGGGACCTACTGATCTCGGTGAAGGGCATCACAGTATGTGCCTCACTGACCGCAAGGAACCTGGGTGTAATACTCGACAACCAACTGTCGTGCACTGCAAACATCACTGCAGTGACCCGATCCTGTAGATTTGCTCTCTACAACATCCGCAGGATCTGACCATTCCTCACGAGGAAAGCGACACAGCTCCTGACCCAAGCACTTGTCATCTCCCGCCTCAACTACTGCAACTCGCTCTTAGCTGGACTCCCTGCAATCGCGATTAAACCTTTGCAGCGGATCCAGAACGCTGCAGCACGCCTCGTGTTCAACCGATTCTCCCACGTGACCCCCCTATTCCAAGACCTCCACTGGCTCCCTGTAGTGGCTTGCATCAAATTCAAGATGATGCTACTGGCCTACAAAGCCATCAATGGAACTGCCCCTACCTACCTCCAAACACTAGTGAAACCCCACGCCCCTGCTGAGCACTCCGCTCAACTACCTCAGCTGATCCACTGATACCTCCATCACCTCCATTGGCACTTTGATCGCTCTTTGTAATTCGGCACTTTGACCGCTCTTTGTAATTTGGCACTTAGTCGTCAGAGATATTGTACACTAGCAATGGTTAATCTAGCACTTGAAATGCTTGAAACTTGTTCTGGTAACTTCGTACCGTATTAGCAGCAATGAAATGTTTCACCTTCTGATGACAAATGTACTCTTTGTAAGTCGCTTTGGATAAAAGCGTCTGCTAAATGCCCTAAATGTAAATGTAAATAACACAAACCTTCAGTCAAATGCTGCTACACAACCCTGTTTACTGTGCGTAATTACTATTGCCGATTCATGCAAACATGCGGGGCACATAGGTCACAATACATCTCAATTAACTGAGCAATAATCACCATGCTGGACTAAGAAAACACAACAAACCCTTCAGACATCATGACAAACGTCCATGTGTCACACGCCTGCCACTCGACTTTCTTAATGGTTACGTTTTCACTGAGATTTCTCCAGGAAATTGTCTGAAAGTGACAGTTCTAGTAAGCCATCTCTTATGCCACGTTGGTGTTTTTTTCATGAATCACGTAATAAATAATCACATAATAAATAATGATGAAACATTTTGAATAGTGGAGGATTGAAAATACTAAATACACAATACGGTTGGGGTTATTGTGAGTGTATTCTCTACTTTCTTTCACTCAATATCATGACAATTTAAAAGCTGGGATGGCTGGCCACAATTTGCGACTCTCTATGACTTTGACAACGTCATGGGATTTGTTGTGCGTCTGTGTGAGACCATATTCTTGTCCGATCTGTCTGGTTTAATTATAGTACGCTTGCACTAAAAAGGTTAATTTTGCATGCATTTTAAAATGACTAATTACAACAAATTTCCCATTGTATCATATTGTATTCCATTACACGTCGTCACAGCTAATGCTATTTTGATTGTTTATTCGTCTGCAAGTCAGGTGTTGATTGTGTTTCTGCTACTGTCAGGTCTCTCTTGGAAAAGGTGCCAAACCTCAATGGGGCATCCTGACTGAATGCAGGTGAACTAAAACAATACAAGAAAAGCCATCTGGACATTCATATATGTTGGCCCTGTCCCATCTTCACCACTCTGTTTGAAATGTTTGACTGAAATCTGACAATTCAATAACTAAGAGTAACAAATGTGTTCCTACGTGTAAAAGGGATTGCACTTTCTAAACAGGTGTAGTATGTGCGGAAATTATCACAGTTATTATCTCTCAATTATCTCAATTATCTCCATCTCTTTCAGGCGTGGTGTGAGCATTTCATGTTCTCTGCTTTATGTGTGTGTGTGTGTGCGCTCTCTCTCTCTGTCTCCCTCTCTCTCTCCCTCTCTCGCTCTCTCTCTCTGTCTCCCTCTCTCTCTCTCTCTCTCTCTCTCTCCCCCTCTCTCTCTCTCTCTCTCCCCCCCCCTCCCTCTCTCTCTCTCTCTCTCTCTC